>JAGDQP010025224.1:3210-27122 GCA_022664845.1 Lepisma saccharinum | reverse complement strand
TTACATTCGAAAAGTGTATTCTGAATGTCAGTTCGTAACATGTGGAATCGCTCCAAGACAGACACAGCGCCTGACATATTTTCGTGTTTTTTGGTAAGTGATAAGGTGGGAATGGTCTATTATTAGTGCCATTTTATGTGAATATACTGTACTGGTTTGGGGTAAAGAGGCTACCTACTATTTACTACTGAAGTCAAGTCCCTATTTACTATCCGAATGTAAACCATCTTTATCACCTATTATTCTACCAGCAGCGTAACCTGGAAACTTTTTACCAATGTTTTCATCCTGTAAATCGTCTGATCATAATAAAATAAGTAAATAATAACGAGACTTACGTGATACAAACACCAACTTGACTCAGGTAGTTATTTTGGGCTGAACAATTAGAAATTAGAAGGAAACCAACCACAGTCATCCACAAACGTGTCCTACAATTCTTCACCTGGAATCATAAAGAAAGAGGGACGTTAACTAAATTAATTATTTATGTTATTAGTTAACAAATTGATTACATCGTAAGTTTAAATTGGTCAGGGCAGTTCAAAGGTCAACTTTGTATGGCTGAGGAAGAAGCACTTGAAACACTAGTCAAGAAGACTGGCTGCAGGAATCGATCCCAGGACCTTAAGAATGGATGGAATTTTTGAAGGTCCTCATATCAGGAAACTATTACAAGATTAACGGATTCAAAACTTCAATGAACACAATTGAAAGAGAAGCTTGTATTTAGAAATGCGGTCACCAAATTTCTTGGTACTTACAAAAATCTCTATTATGAACAAATATTAAATTGCATGTTAGAAAAAATCAGACAGCTTGGACGCAATGTGAGATTAAAAATACAAGTTCCACACTCTCACCTTGATTTGGAACCCTGAGAATCGTGGAACCGTCAGTGAGGAACAAGGTGCAAAATTACATCACAACATCAAGGAATTAAAAACAAAACTATCAAGAACAGTGGAATATCGGTATGATGGCGGACATCTGTCGAAGGATGAAGAGAGATGTAGGGCTACATCACATTGTCTACAGTCGAATAAGCACAGTTTTGTGAAGTAGTAATGTAACATATCAGGTAAAATTTTACGGACTACGTTCCTCACTTTCATTTATTTTAAATAATTGTATAATTTGAATGAAAATTTCACTATGTGAGCAAAATTTCGGGTGTACGAGATTCCGACATAATAACGGTAAATACAAAATTTACTGTACATAACTAATATTTCAATTGAAATTTGTGAGAAAACGTTACGTGATGAAGAAAAGCTAGTTTTGGTTTTTGGAATGAGTGTGTTCAGATTGTGTAACAATACAAATTGAAATCGAAACAACTCTTTTAAAAAATCTTTCGTTAGTTGGCGTTGATTTATTTACAATTTACTCTCTTGTAGCATACATTTTTAATTGCTATAGGAGACATTTTAGTTTCACCTCCTCTATATTACTTTTAAAAGCATTTATTTCGCATATAATTAATTAAAAATAAAATAAAATAGAAAACATATTATTATTATATCATTAACTGATAAAAAAAGTGTGGAAATTATTAAAGAGAACATTATGTAAGAATCACTGACAATTGACAAAGAAATTAATTTCTTTGTCAACCTTGTAAACAGTATTATAACGGTGGGACAAGTTTAGGAATCCTTTAAAACCTGGAATCGTCCTGTCGTTTAAACGTGACATGAAATGGAAGGGATTAGCAAACCGCCATCATTTTGCGTTGGCTAGAATTCTTTGGGTCATAGACCTACTTCCGGGCAGAACACATCACCATCATCATCAAGCCTCAATGTAGAAGGGGGATGCTTACTTTAAATTTAGTATATCGTTTAACCGGATTCCCTTTGTCAATCGTGTATGAATATATTAACAGAACTCTTGAGATTAACAGAGAGAGGGGAAGAGCGACAGAACGAGAGAGAAGTCAATACAAATATACTTACTTGATTAGTTTAGTCAATTTGCATCTCAAATTTGACTTGCAAAACACATGGAGAGTATAGATACAGGGAAATAAATAGAAAGAGAGGGAGAGACTGAATTCTGAAAGCAATATCACTGAGTTGAAAACAGTGATATAGCGGAAGGAAATATTGGGAGGACCTCTTAGAGTTGCAAGCATCGTAGATGTTCTAGGGCGAATGGTTTAACAAGGTTAGATTAAAACTGTTTTCTGTAGATATACTGTAAGGCTATACACTAACACATTGTACACTAAAGAATTTATTTTTAAAAGATAAAAGAATAGTGTTTCACACAGAAATAAGAAAACTGGTTCATAATAAATAAGAAATGTTACCCAATGCTGGTGACGTCGTGTCTTTTTTTTTAAGTATATTAGGAATAAGATCATCATTTGCTCCCCCACAAAGGGATGACCCAACCCCACTGGCCTATACTAGTTTCAAATGAATGTATTCTACATTCAGTAGACACGCTCATTAGCAGGGACTAGAGAGCGGTTTCTATGGATACATGGTGACGTTTCAGTCATACGTGTAACACGATATTGCTAGATTTCATAGCTTTAACCAGCAACTTGCAATAACCGCCATTCGCCAAATGGGATTGTGTCGTCTCTGAAGGAGCACGATCTTCACTGTTATCAAGGGAAGAGACTTGAGAAGCCTCTGTATGCACCAATACACAGAAGGAAGAGAAAGCGAGTAAACATTGCAACTTCCACTCCGCTCTCTCTGCCATTCAAGCTGTACCAGCCAAAACATAAATGCACCGAAATAGCACCAGAGAGTTTCGGATCAGAATTTAGAGTCAATGGTTTGTTCGAGTTTATCTCATCACTGGCAATTCTGTTTGATATTGGTTGCCTCATGGTAGTTGAAACAGAAGCCCTGCACTTCACCAGAGGGGTTGGGTGATCTTATAGACATGTAACGGGCTTCTTGCACACTGTTAAAGATAAAACTTATTTTACACTTTCAGTACATAGTTAACATGATATTCTCTCATGTTTGAGCTCTCAAGAAGTGTAGTATGTGGACGTTATGACGTCTTTCTGAACATGAACACTTCTTGCAAATTTCATTCTTTAATATCACATTTTAAAAAATCGTGCACATTTTGTTCATAATATGTCCTGATGAACCACAAATCATTAATTTTTTGCATCGAACTTCTTCTATATATAATGTAAAAAGTGACGCACTCCTTGTATTTATCATAGCTCAGATTGTTAAAGCAAATTGGTTACTACCAAAACTTCCCGGGTTATATTTCTGCTTCCCCATACAATTTTCGTTTCTCCTTGACTTCCAAAACATTTTTTTTTTACACATTTTAACTTGTGTGACAAAGTGTACTAGAATTATACAAGAATGTGTCCAAATAGTGCCGTGAAGTGGTAAAAAAAATATAAACGAAGAGAACGAGAGTTCAGTCTCTCTTGAGGTGTACTCGTATGAAATACACATTGAAAATGAATAATTATTCTTATTTTTTTCGGTGACTTAGTGGTACTGCTGCTTGGGGTCCTCGGCTCAATCCCAGCACATGCCATGTGGACTTTCTAGTGCGCGAATACCGAATTTCACGGGATTCTCCCGTTTCCTCCCACTTTCTTCATTCCACTTATTCTTCCATCATCATTCATTCGACTCAAACTGATCCAAACAACATTTTTTTTACAGTGTATATACAGCAAGATGTTCCCTATGTACTGTTGATGTCATAAAAAGTATACGTAGGCGTCATCATGCAGATCTGGTCTGCACGTCCTGTTTTGCCGCAGTACGTTTTAGACATTAGAGTGAGAAATCTACTGATGCAGTTTATGATCTGTAGAAACCAACTGCTTAGCAAGGTGGACCACGAGTATAGGATGTGTATGAAATATAATCTTACGTATTTAAATTGCATTGCATGGTGCCACCTACTTATTTTCCATAGGTATTGTACGTAAGGTTAGGTGGTATATTTTGGATAATATAGGCACAATTTGAATAACACGTAACAAAAATACAGATAATTTTGTTCCTGTGCCAAGCAACCTTGTTTCGGGTATGGCGTTTAGAAGGTACAGGTCTGTTGGATTTGTCCTCAAGGCATCAGCCTCGAAAGTGTCTTATAAGGAGTAGAAAAAAATATATTATTATATGAAGGTGAGTTATACGTAGTTATAAGTGTAGGCTGTGGTATAGATTAGCCAGTATAATGAAATTACGTTGTATGATCAATAAAGACTTCAGTTATCATGTGCTGCAAGAAAGTGCCATCTGGGTTCGTAATGAAGAGCTATGTTTATTAAATAAAGAGTCTCCGCTGGTACATTTTGACTCAGTGAAAGAGGTACTGTTTGGATAAGTATTGTACTGTAAAATTTATGTTAATTGCTGCAATTTTCATATGGTATTTGTGTTTCTGTGTATATTTCTTTGGTGGGGTCTTATGTGTGTGTGTGTGTAGGCATGAATGTGAGTTTAATAAATAATATTGTCATTTTATTACAGTACTTAATTTATCATGACATTATTCTTTGGAATTAGATGTATCACGATTCGTAACAAAGATATTCATACGGTATATGTTTTCTTTTGAAAACTATATTCCTGTGTGTCATATTGCTGATAGCACCCGACCTAGCATGCTTGAGTCTTAGCCTATAAGGAGCAATTAAGCTCTGTCCTTATAGCGAACATTAAAGTGCATAAAGTTTAAGGTTTTCTAAACAGATGTGATAGAGTCTGACACGTAAAGCTTGAAGCTCGGACTCCCGGATTCTTTGCAGTACGTTTGATAGTTTGGGTTCTCATTCTATGGCAAAGCACTTCCTTTGTGGTACACGTACCTATTTATATCCATTTTATTGAGGCGTATTGTTTAATAAAGATATTCTTCTCTGGGTAGGGGTTTGAGTTGCCTACGGTAATTAGTTTTATTTATTTTTAATGGTCCTGGGTCAGAACCCATTATGTCCGAAATAGTTAGCACGGTAAGAGAGATTGCGCAGGCCCTGGAAAGACGGGAAGGAATTGGACTGACTTGTTGTTACAAGTGAAGGACAAGTGAATACGTTATTGGCAATTGGCAGACTTGTCAGTTGGATTCGTGTGTAGATAGAAGGTGGTCGCTGAAACTTTTCATCAATGTTGTGCATCTACGACACAAGTGAATTGCTTGATTTTTCATAAGCATTGTGTATATTTTCAAAGGAAATGACTTGTTTTGATGTGAAAAATCACAGAAGTTTGTCGTGTTGTTAATAAACATGCTGTATAAACAATCGACACGCTGCTTTTATAAGCCGGTGTACAGAAAACTACGAAGAGCGTATATCTCGATTTCTGCCACATTATTGCTATGACGTCACTGCTTAGCCTACTCCAGTATGGACTGGAGAGAACATACCTCTTAGAAATCGTGGCATGATGCATCGTTCAACATTAGATTATAATGTAGGTAACGTCCAGTAAAAGCTATTACTATTGCACTATCCTACTACATAATGATAATACCTCTAACAATAAAGTTCGTTGTATATTCCTTACGTAGTAAAGATGGTAAATTACTACTACTTTGTCATTACGACTGCACTAAATAATTCTCTCATTTGTTATTTTCTAATTTAGGAAAACAGAACCATTTGTTTGCTTCCATGAATTTCTCAATGAAAATTACTTTTACTTTCTGATCAAGGTGCCGAGAACGTATTCTAAAGAATATCCCAGTAGCCAAGTGGCATTTACTAGGATTTAACTACACATAATTCAGACTTCAACATATCAATTGAATATTCGTTTATTAATGAAACCTTGTCACTATTTGAAACTATGAATAACGAATCTGATGTCATGCATCTATTTTACCTTTACATCATAAATCCTCCGATTACTGTTTTCAGATTCCAATAATGTTCTTACATTCGTTTTCAACATTTACTGTTGAAATCTCAACCATTCTAGACATATGGTGTATTCCAGACTCATATTTCTTAATATACACTGTTATAAAATTTGTACCTAAAACTTTAAATCAACATGATATTCGATTGCTAATAGAATCTTCTTATTGTTTAACCTATTAACTCACCTCTCCTTTCCATAAGAGCTAATTAGTCCGTTTCACTTTAAAAGAATTCAATTATTATACTTGGTAATATGACAACTGTTACAGTTCCATATAGTAATGTTTCACATAACGTAAATATTATAAACTGACCATGGATTTAAAAATCATAGCACAAACAACGATTGTCACTAGCAATCATTACAATAAAATTCAAATCATTTAACATTTACAATTGAATTCTTAATATACAAAGAATTCTGTTCGTCACATGGTTTGCAAAATTAATTCATTATGCAATGATTATGTGAAAACGTAATCTTTCATCATAATACTTTTGTAACATTTCTTCGATTTCAGTTTTACTAAATGTCTTCCCATTTACAATACTGTGTAAAGATCTATTTTTATCAACTTTGTTTAGTTCAGTCAAAATCATTTAATTGATATTTTTCAAACAAATTATTTTCTTCTCTCCTTCTTTAATCATATCAGGTACTAACGTTGATTTATTATACTCTTCGGTTCTTCTTTAAATAAACTTAAATCCTCAACAAAATTGACTGAATTCTTATAATATTGCCCTCTACTGGATTAATATGTGACTGATCTGGTTCTGGAATAACATCTTGATTAATTGTTTGTGTATACGGATATAGTTCTAGTCGAAAAACTTTCATTCGATTAGTCAATTCGTTTAAATTTTTATGTTAGCTTGACATTGAATTTGTAATGTCCCCAATTGTGTTCCAATGTCTTTTATTGCCTGATGTAGAGTTATTGGATGATGTTCTAAATTAGATACAGTCTGAGTAATCTTAGGAGGACCTTCTCCCATGTTGCGAATAGTATTCGCTGTAGAATATTCTTCAGTTAATACTCGTAATTGTGGATTACGTTCATTTAGAACACGTTGCCTCCAATTTGAAAAAAAAATACATTAATACCATTCCTTCCTAACATAATAAATTGTAATGTATATTTGCACACATACAAGGTGATATTCTTTACTGTTTATTTATAAGTGCAAGGTACGATGACTTTAGCTATGATTGGTAATCGACCTGCGGACACTAACCTTAAAAATGTATTTACAGGCAACTTGATATTTCTCAAACCTAATGCACTGGCAGTACATGAATCCGTTAAATTATATACTGCACTAGAATCTAATAGAACGTCTATTTGCTATTCTTGAATTACCCATGATATTAGTAACTTGTCTGTGTTATTATTCTGGTGAATATCCATAATGTTACCCACCCAGATAGCATCTATTGGTATCCCAACTTTAATACTGTCATCGACATCCTGACTTGTAGAGGGCATTTCGTTTTGTTCTTCCAGATATATTTTATTATCTTATTTGCTTCGTTCTTTTACAAAACACTGATTTTGGAATTTTGTAATAACTGCTGGACATTCGTGAGAATATCCACATGATCTGCATTGTATTTCTTGTGACTGTTTTGATTTGTTTCTGCATTTGGTTTGAAAAATCTAGATCGTGTATATTTACTCTGATTTTGCAGTGTTAATCTTGCTTGTTCTTACTGGTGTTGAAAGTAACCTACTATGGGATTCCACAGTTTCGAACTGTAAAGCCAATCTAGTGGCTTTCTCAAAGGAAAGTTCATCCTCTTGTAGCTATCTTTTTCTAAGCGAGATATCTAGTACACCTAAGACTAACTGGTCCTTACAGGCTTCATCTTCAAAGCTTCCAAACCTACATTTGGTTGCTTTTTGCCTTAATTGATCGATGTAATCCTTTATAGCTTGACCTATCTGCTGAATCATTCGATGGAATTTGTAACGCTGTGTCGTAATGTTTGTTGGCTTAGTAAATATCATGATTAGCAATTCTGCTAATTGCTTAAATGAAGTCTTAGACAGTTCATGAGGACGTACAAATTCTTTTAGCTTTGAGTAAGGTTCTGGCGATAATGAAGTTAACAATATCTGTTATTCATTGTCTGGTTTTAGATCTTGTAAATCACTAAATACCTCAAATCTTTCTAGATAGTTCTCAACAGTTTCTCTGTTTTCATCGAAACTGTAAAAAGATAACTTTGACTCTGCCATTCTCGTTACGTCAATTATATTGTGTGAATTTGTAAACTTAATCCGACGTCGCTAAAATAGTATTTCTTATTTTCTAATTTAGAAAAGCAGAACAATTTGTTTGCCTCCATGAATTTCTCAATGAGAATTGCTTTTAGTTTCTGATCAAGGTGCCGTGAACGTATTCTAAAGAATATCCTGTTAGACAAGTGGCATTTACTAGGATTTAACTACACATAATCCAGACCTCAACATATCTATTGAATATTCGTTTATTAATGAAAACTTGTAACTATTAAAAATTATGAAGAACGAATCTGATATCATGAATCTAACTTATCTTTACAGCATAAATTCTCCGATTTATGTTTTCAGATTTAAAACTATTTTCCATAATGTTCTTACATTTGTTTTCTACATTTACTGTTGAAATCTCAACTATTCTAGACAGATGGCGTATTCCAGACTCATATTCCTTAATATACACTGTTCACATAATATATTCCGTTCAAACATGTCTACCTAACAAAGAACCTTTTGCGAATAATGTCAACTAAAACTATTTAATCAATGAAATGTATAAAATATGTACCTGAAACTTTGAATCAACATGATATTCGATTGTTAATAGAATCTTCCTATTGTTTTAACCTATTATCATAAGCCCCTCACAGGGTATCGAACTTGAGACCTCTTCATAACAAGAGAGCAAGCGTTCTACTTACCCACGGACAGTGGTCAAATTGATTAATATTAACTAGGAGGATAGCATGGTTGGGACATTCGGTTCGGACTAAGTTTCAATGCTAGGTGTGTGGCACAATATCTGTTGTTTGTCCTACCATAGATGCTAATCAAGTTAGACCAACATATAAGCTTAAAAATTACACATTGTGCATGAATTTAATTACTGAATTTCAAATCTACATTTTAATTAGCACACAAGCTTGCACTCTAGATCAGAGTTATACTTCTAAGAACAAAAAATGTTCCTCTTCGATGTGCAGTATATCAAAGCAGAGTATACTCCAAATGCAAAATGTAATGCAAGTAAATAATTGTATAATAGCATCCAATTAGAGAAATGGTTAATTTCCTTAAATTAAAATAGGGAATGGCATCCCACAGCATCTCCATTAATTCGAGTACTGCCCATGGAAATACAAACAATTTTAAGGAACATATTCATTCGCCAGATTTCATGACCTGCGAAACCAAGCATAAATTGTTTCGTAAATAGAATTCACTTTCATCACTAAAAAGAGGGATTGTTATTTCTCTTTGAATTTAGTCATTCTCGACTCCATGCAAGTTTTGCTAGCGACGGACGCCTAGTAAATGACAGCAATGTCACTGAAACATGTGACTGCGGTTTTCCTTAAAAATATGGTTAAAAATGTGGTTCAAGCTTCTAATAACTTCAAAGCATAAGTTTGCTCCATCCTATATACTCAGGTAAACCACGAAGCATGTGGAGAATAATCCGATGGAAACCATAGGGAATCTGACTGTTTCGTTCTTAAACCTTGTTATTTATTTTTCCAACCTTTATGATGTTTGTTATTCCAAAATCACTATATATATTGTTTTCGGATAAATGACTTTGAAGGATTCATTGTAAATTTCAAAATTTTGGTTAGTCTCACTTATCAGGCGAGCCAACAAACAGTCTTCCAGTCTGCTTTCCTGATCGCTCACTGAGAATACCAAACACATGCACGCGTATGTGTATCGCAAACATCCGTCCTGATTGGTCTAGACTCTGGACATAGACCTATATGTGCATCGTAAACTATTTCAGAATTATGGATCGGGTGTCCTTTTGTATTGTCACACATTTTTAATGAGGACAATAATTTTCATTCAACTGCTTTTTTTTTGTCGAACGAGAGATCATCTGCAAATATTCGGGGTTCGACATGCCTCGAATTCCGTTGCTACTTCCAACAATTGTGTTCATGTAGCTGTACACCAAAAAAGGAAGTTGGAGCGGAGCAAAACGAAGCAAAGCAATGCCGTACTAAACCCATTTAGTTACAGTATGTTTCGCTCCGCTTCACTCTACTTATCATTAGTCTGTGTACAGTGTGCACACAATCATTTAAATAAATGGATTCTGCACTGCATTGCTCTGCTTCCTATGAACAAGATATGAGTGGTGACCGTCCTCACTTTGTTGACCTGGCTTCGAAATCTGTGGCTGGTTCCGTAACAGTACATCAAATTACAGATAGAGGATCTTTGCAGATTCCAGGTCATGTTTAAGGAAATAGGGTTTCATGGCAGATCTCCAGATAACATAAATGCAATGTTTACAACAATTTCTAGGCTTCAAATAGGTGTAAAAGAGATTGCTTTTGCAACGTTCCCATCAACTATTGCGCCTGTAGTACGAATTCTAAAGGTCGTCATATTTCATGAATAGTCGTAGCAAGCATTCAGTTGTCAAAAATTCCGATCATAACCAAAATTCGTGCATTAATCTATGAAACTCCTATGAATTCCTTTTTTTTTAGATCCTGCCATCTAATAGTAAGGGCGTAAATGGTAATTAATAAGTGAGGTCTGACGTGAAAGGAGTAGTAGAAGAATTAATGTGACTTTTCTTTCGCAGAGCCGTCGCGTGGTGTAACTGTACTTCATTCGCGATAACCGTGCACCATAATTTAGTACAAGACGAATTATATCTTTAAGTTCTATGAACCACAGTAAATTGGAATTCAGTTCTCTTACAACACTATAACGTACGGGAGGTCATAATTTGATATGAAACATCCGGGAATTGTTCTCATATCCCAGATATACCATTAACCTTGCACTAATTTAGGTGCAAAGTTACTGCGAATGTATTAAACCTTCGCTTACCATGCCAAAAGTCGGTGGTTCAAATCCTGGTGATAATAGAAAATTCTTTTTCTGTGGTAAATATGCAACTGTTAAATTTTGTAATATACTCTTGACATAAAATGAATGAGTAAAGATCTAAAATCCATAGTAGAGATACAGCTCTTACTGATGAAGAGAATGGGTTAAGTCCAACTATTGATGTACTAGCATATGTACTTTTGATTAGTAATGGTTGTTTTTGTCGCATATACTTAACGCTGCAACTGTAACATCATTGCAATGTCACCGTAACATCAGAATGTAATTGAGACAAAGGCGAAGATTACGTCATCCCTGAAACATATCGGAAACATTGCAGAAAGAAACTGAACTTTTGATGAAATGTTCCCAATCTTGCAGAGTTGCCTATCTGAAACGTTTCTGAGACTATCGTGTGCTGGTAGAGTCCTCATAAGATCTTTCTTTGTATCTTTTTAATCACGATAGAACAACAGTTTAAGCGTCCTACAGACGATGATTTGAAGAGATGCATGCCGCATCGTGGGTAGTGAAGAGTCATCCATGGTAGGGCGCACCCCATATAGAAATCTATGCAAAAATCAAAGATTGCCGTCCAGCAACTGAAAATCTACAATAAATGGGAAATTATTTATTTAAAAAGAGCAGCCATTTCAATACATCATCATCATGAAAAGATATCATAATATTATCATAAAAATAATCTCATAATTATTACAAGTATTCAAAATTCAATATAAGATTTTTTGTTCTATTCAGATGAATCATCAAAGTTAAATATTGTACTGTAGTGACATGAGGCGGACATTTTGCAGAAAGTTTTTGCTCTTATTGGAAATAAATTCTTTATTCTTTCATCATGATTTCAAATATTACAAACCATTAAATATTCACTCTTCCGATTCGTAAAAAATTTAGTTATTTTGAAATAATAATATATGAGAAAAGAAGTACATTCAGTTTAAACATTTCTAGAAACAGAGTTGGTCACCCACCACCTATCACGTCATCTTAAGTCATTAACATTACCCAGCAAATGCATGTTACCATCGGCATAATCATTGCTAAAACGAATATGTTAACAGACGAAATGGAAAAGAAAAAGGTTTGTATTAAATTGGCCATTTTCAAGAGGGTTAGAACAGTGTTATCGAACAAACATTGGTGGTCGTTGATTGGCAGGAGGGGTGGTCGACTTAAACAGGGTTGTAGTACGTTGTTCTTTTGTGGATATAATTTCATTCATGTAAAAGCCTTTCGGGATGATGAGTGGTCGATAGGCGAGGGGAGTCCACTGTATTGGTACAAAGAATTGACCGTGACGTGGTGATGTATTGTAAGATACCCAACCGGCAACTAGGAGATCCGGGTTTGAGTCCCGATCACGGCGGCTTTCAATGTTTTGTGTGTTCATTTCTCTGAAGATATTGACACGGCTATTCAATATGCCAGATCTTGCTCAAACACTTGCCAACAAACTAAACATATAGTAATTTTCTAGTTGATACAAAGGTGAGTGATACATTCAAGGCTATAACTAATTTTCTTCCTTGTCCGCATCACGTGGCGTGGTCGGTGTTACCAGAACAGGAAATGACGTTATTGATACTTGAATAGTATAGACGGCAATACTTTAAGTAGCAAAATCATATGGAAAATTCCATTGAAATGGTTTCGGATTGTGCTTATTCGTTTTGCTCTTCACTAAGTTATGTTTTGTTTCAGTTTTGAGGAATAGCCCCTGGCGATTTTCTTCAGACAGTCTGCAATTAACCAGAGATTGCAAGGTCATGGTTAACTATAATTGATACTTGCCATTTCCTCCCCTTTATCTTCGCATGCATCTAAGCATAGCTATTTTTTTTTCGCTTCATTTATAATTCGCGTGACATCCTATTAGCATTTGCATTTACTTGGACTATACCAATGGTTTATATGTGTTTGTTAATTTAATTAATCGCCTATACTTAACGAAATTCTTATCAAATTACAATTTAACCTTTACTTAACAGGAAATACAGAATATTCAACTTTTAGGTAAGAAAGAAAGAATCTGCGCCCACAGTTTCTTTTCATTTTTTTTCAAAACTAAATTAATTCTTAGAAAATTTAATTTTTAATAAGTGGACAAGGTCAAATTCTAAGAATTTAATTCCTCTTTGTGTTTTTTTGTACTTAGCTCAAGTGCTCGTACACCTGACAAAGAACTTAATACTGTTGCGTCATCTTAGCTCTTGACAGAATTGCTGATGTCGAATTGAAATAGGTAAAACATACCAAAGAAGTGCGTTCTGTAAGTTTCAATAAGTTTTTTTTTTTATTATAATGGTTATGGAGAGGAGTAACTAGTAATGCTACCAGTTTCAAGTTTTGAAGTAAGGTGAGAGTCATACCGTCATACAATACAATCGTTCGACCATATGTATTTTGAAATAATGAAGGACAGTAAAATCCCTCCAGTTGTACACCACCTTATAATTGAAATGAACTGAATTTATCTATGGTCTTTAGGCAACGTTGGCTCAGACTGGGCTGAGGTAAGGAAACGAATGTTGGAAGTCAGTAGTGCCTATTTTAAAGATACCATCCTGGCATTTGCATGGTGTGCAGGATAGGGATCGTTTCCAGGGCTTTCCGATTACTAAGTCAACGCTCTACAAAAATTCGGTCTTAGCTCATAATGATTTCTTACCCAACACCGTGGTACAGTAATTAGCGCTGCGGACTTTGGATCGGCATTTTGGACATACAGTACCCAGATTTCATTTATGCTGCCTAAATTAGGTTTACTTGGATTTTTCTTAGTTTTATATCAATGCCGGTATGGTATTGCAAGTAAACTACTACTGGTCGCTATCTTCCTAATTCATCTCCCCGAAAGGTTGATGACTGAAGCCACGAGTTGGATTGCAAGGAAGAACATCACAATCAAGGCAAATAGAGGGAATAAAATATATGTAACAAGAGTATGTAAGTAAACGAAGGAACTTGTTGTATTTGAAAGATAACAAAATAATATTTCTTTCAAACTTAAAAAAAAAAATCAATTTTAAGTTTGATATTTATTTTCTAAGAACCCTCTGTGTCTGATTGTAAAGAATCAATCCCTTTCAGTCTTTTCATGTATGTACATACTACTATTATCACCTGCAACTCGATGTTTCCCAGTATACATGAATTCGAAATTTTAAGTTTTTATTAGCCGTTCATTAGTGACGTGAAATATAACTCCATTTGTTGTGGTAATAATAATAATAATGTAATGCAAAGTGCTACAAACAGCATGGTGTCAATACATCACTAGCTCATACAAGATACAAATAGATAGCACATAGATATACAGGTAAACAAGAAGTTGATAAATATAGAAATTTGATAGCAATACAATTATTTTATACAATAGTTGTTGATTAAATGTTAAAAAAATACAATCTTCGTCAGAAATATTCAATAATTTATGATGCCTTGTTCTATACAAGGGAACAGCAAATTCAAAATTTTCCCTCTATGTTCTAAATTTGAATTTTATTTATGACCTTTAGGCATCGAAATCTTAGGCCGAGATAGAGGAGGGGAAAGGATTCGGGAAGGTGTCGACCATGGGATATGCTGAAGGTGCTATTCCAGCATTTGTCTGTTGTGACTGAGGAAAACTCTGGAAAAACCTCAGTTAGGATAGTCGACAGCTGAGATAGGACCCACGACCTCCCGAATGCTACGCCGATGCTCTAGCACTGAGCTAAGGTGGCTCGGTATATGTTTAAAGATTCCAGATACAAAATTTACACCAGTAATCGTAATCTTTTGAGAATAAGGCAACTTGAATTTATAACATGATATCCTGAGAAGGCAATAATAATAATAATCTCTATGTATAAAATCAGAAGTTCTGACTCACTGACATATCAGCGTCCAGGCCAAGCGGCTTAAGGTAGAAACGAAATTCATATCTACTCTGGCTTTAACTAACCTATTTCACTGATGTTCGGTAAGGGAGCAAAAGAAGGGCATATTCTGAAAGTAGAAATAAAAAAGTAATTTCCTTTCCAAAAAAGAGAGAAAAATCGTAGCTCTGAAGAGGGATCGAATCCAATACCCTCAGAGTTGCCATCCAGTGTTTTATCAGCTAGACCATACAGCCCGCTGTTCGAAGACGGCTTCCGAGTCGAGTGAAGCTGATTGCAACAGCTAGTAATAATAGCAAATTAGAAGTTCCTGACCCCACCCCACCTTTGTGTTTAACAAATGCAAAGAATGTTTCCTCCTTTCCTCTTTTACCACAAACGCAATACATTTATACTCATCATCCAATGGAAGCTTAAAATTTTTGTTTCGACATTTCATTTCATAATTGTGAGTTAAAAAATACAAAATGGATACAAGAAGCACAATCAGCGCCACTCCTGCTGAGCTGGGATGTCTCGAATAAGCTCTCCTTTTTATAATCTAGAAAGGAACATAAAATTCTTTTGCAACGAAATGCCGATACTTGATTTACATAGATTCCACATTAAAATGATCGGAAAATGGCCGGAGCCCCAACCTTACCCCGAACACCAGGAAGCGTGTGGGGCCTCGCTTATTTCCCGATTATCGAGAATAGACGGATTCCCATTCTTTTCTCGATCATAATGGACGGGGAGCCGCCTTTTCCCGACCTAAGGCATGAAGGCATTCTTTTCCCACCATCAAGTGCTGGGGGATGGTCGGGGTTTCGTCCCTTTGTCGGCAAGTCAGCGACTGACGGCGGCCAGGAAAATGGCCCGAAGACCAAACACCGTTTGTGGATGCACGCTGACCATCCCCAACTATTTCCCGATTACTAGTCTGGGGCAAACTATCCCCGACCATTTGCCATCTTGATCAGCATTTTCTTGCTGGGAATATGCCGGTCATATAGAACAGGCATACATGTTGTGTAGGAAGCCGGGACAATCTCAGTTTTGAGGAGATAACCCGCTGTCCCAGTGAGACGAAAGGTATTGGAAACAGCTAAACTAAGTCACTTTCTGTGACCCGACCTGACCTGAACATAGGTGATCCGGTTCGAAACTTAACCCGAATGATCCGGTTTACCCAGTGAGCAGGCCCGAAACTTGACCGGAATGAATCGGTTTTAAAATTGATCTGAATGACTCGGGATCCGTTCTTGACTGAAGTCATCAGACCGAGTTAACTCGGCGAGCCGATAATCGAATCTTGGCCCAATTACATGGTGTCAAAATCTTGTCTAGGGATGGCTTGATCCGGATCCAGTAGTATCTCAGAGGATCCGGATATCGGAAACTCGGCAAGAGTGAAAATACGCCGTTTGGTGCAGCAGAGAAACGTAAACGGAAGAGGGAGAAAATGAAGGAAGAGACTGCTCCATTGAGGGGCTCCGATACATAGGTGGTTATATAGCATTTAATGAAAAATAAATTGATCCAAATCTAGGTACACGATCGGAGCACCTGCCACTTGCCATGAATCCGAAAGATAAAACATGTGGATCGACGTACATCACGGGGTCCCTGGAAAACAGTGGGAGGAAACACTGAAACAAATGTAAATGGTATTTTGTGCCCATAGCCCTTCCACAAATTTAAGTAGAGATCCTGGGATCGCAAAAGAAAGCTAAGTATTTTCGAAAAAAAAAAAAAAGTATCAACCCTAAAATTATTAATACGTTCGTAACCAGTCGAATTTTTATTAAAATTGGGCATCTAAAAATGAGCTGGAAAAAACGGAAGAAGATGAACGAAAATAAAATAAAATGGCCCAATCAATGCATTGTGGTGGGCAACCGTCATCTGTATAGTGGACGGTGGTGGCTCAATGGTTACATTTACAGAATACGTCAATTGAAATTATTTACGCGCTGGTAGCTAAAATACTCATCGAAGAGTATTGGTATTTGGAAGGGATCAAAACAATCAATTAACACGTCAATTTCATTAATAAATTTAGTCTAACATTTAAATTATCTTCTGCGCAACCTTTTATATAAAAGTGAATAGGAAATGACTAACTTCAACACATATGTATGAAGTGTTGCCTACCTTGCAGGCGTTCAGAAAAAATAGAAAACTTTCAAGTCCTGTAACTCGTGTTCCGTGAAACTTCGGAACGTAGCACTACAGGAGTGTTCATTCGAACACATCGTCAATGCACTGGGGAAGTTTCATGCTGATTTCCGTGTCCCACCGGAGATAGTTTCCTTGTTAATCGGAATTTGGCCAACAGCTTTGATATCACTGGCGGATTTTACTTGTTTATATACCAAATTGAGGATAATTTTATCCTCTACAACTTCAACTTCACTTCTGTGCATATTTGCTCTTAATATAACGGTTTAGAAGGTACGAGATATTATATGTCCTAAAACGTGGTGTGCAACATATTTTTGAAGAAAGTTACGATTTTCAACGGCTTATAACTTGAAAGCGGTTTGAGATAAGGACAAATTTAATATGAACAATTTTGTGCCAAATTTTGTCAGCTTTAATTTTGATTATAATGAAGTTCTCGCTAGGACCCACCATTATCGGGATATAAGCGAAAAAACCAAGAGAAGGGACACATTTTACTATGCTATCGAGTTCAGTAAGGTCTTGAAAAGAACAAAACTTTTATATATATAAAAATGGATATGCAAGGTATCTTGTTCTTTCCTCCATTAACTTCTACTTATGAGGTGACACAGTGCTTAGATTGTTAATGTTGATAAATACATTCATCCAAATATGTAGCTCATGTGATCTTTTTCAATTTTATAACTGACGAATTCTAGTTTTTGATGTTGTATTTTCCAGTTAACAGTTAACAATTTGACATTATTCATTTTTCGTAGTTAGCATATAATAATGAACCTTCATAGAGCTATTTCACGGTTAACTTTGAAGATGAGAGATGTATTTACTGTTAAATTCTTACTGCAATATTAACAAACCACGTTGGAGTTACTGGTCTCCCAAAAACGGCCTCCCCAGGTGGCGGATAGGGAAATGCCAACCAGATAGGGTGGGTACCGAAAATATTCCGGGGGGACCAAAACCAGTACTGCTGACTTGCAGTTAGTAGAGGGATCTACAAAGGCTAGGGAAAGATAACCCCGAATAAAAATATCATGGTGAGGGGAAGCAGCATCACCATTACCACCCTGAGGATGAAGATGAATAACAGAGAACAACATCTTGAATGTCTGCCTTTACTGCGATATCGTAGAGCTGACAACTCTACACCGATAAAAACATGTCAAGAAATAGTAACAGATGGCTCATGGATTCTCCCGGGGTAAAATATTCCGGAGGTAAACTAGTCCCTCATTCGGATCTCCGGGCGGGGGCTGCTTCAGGGGACTCCAAGAACAGGATTAACAAAGATCTTAGAATAGGAACGTGAAACGTACGAACATTATGCCAAACGGGCGCTCTTCAGGTGGCGAGCCCGAGAAGTACGAGCTAGACATATTAGCGATACAAGAAGTTCGGTGGGAGGATCAAGATAGCATTCCACAGGGCAAGTATACTTTCTACTGCAGGGGAACACAGTCTCACGATTTCGGAACAGAATTCCCCATTAAGAAAAGTATTCTTCAGGCGATTCAGAATATAGAGTTCGTAAACGAAAGACTATCGTACGTTACTATACGTACTCGATGGGGCAACATGGTTTTATTAAACGTCTATGCTCCGACCGAGGTGGCTACTGATAACGACAAAGATACATTCTACGATGAGCTAGAAAGGCTGTTTGACCGAATGCCGAAGTATAATTCGAAAATTGTGTTGGATGATTTCAATGCAAAGATATAGAGGGAAGAAAAATATAGACCTACTATAGGCAAATACAGCCTTCACTAAAAGGCCAACAACAATGAAGAAATACTTGTAACTTTCATGATTTCGAAAAACCTACTGGTAAAGAGCACGTACTTTGAACACAAAGACATACACAAAAACACATGGCAAATCTCTCAACCAGATCGATCACGTATTAGTAGACAGAAGAAGACACACCATCATAATGTATGTTAGGTCGTACAGAGGAGTGGAAGGTGACACCGACCATCAATTAGTGATCACAAAAGTAAAGGAAAAGTTATGCATAGCGAACAGAGAAAACAAGGGGTCAAAACAACTGAAATTCGAAGTTAAACGATTAAATAATCCGAGCATAAAAGCAGATTACAAACTCGAACTCTCAAATAGGTTCCAAATCCTAGCCGACTTGGGTAATAATAACGATGATATTAATAATGCAATTGATGGAAGTAAGACGTGAGAGGCAATTCGGGAAACAATTAAGAGCGCAGAAAAGGAACTTGTAGGTGAGAAGAAACAACAGAAAAACAAAACTTAGGTTGATGAAAAATGCCTTAAGCTTCATGAGGAACGAAAACAAGCAAGGCAACAATGACTAAGTAATAAAAGCGAAGCAAATATCAACCACTACAGTAACGCGAAACGAAACGCCACACTCGGGTTCAGAAACAAAAAGCGAGAATATCTGACGCACAAGATTCAGGAGATAGAGGAAAACGGCAAGACAAATAACATTCGAGATCTATACAAAGGGGTAAACTCGTTACGAAAATGTTACCAGCCGAGGTTAGGAATAATTAGGAATGAACGTGGAGATCTTCAGGCGGATCCGACTAAAATTGTCGATGTGTGAAAAAGTTATTTCGACGAACGTCTTAATGTACGTACACAACGGGGAACAAACAGAGGAATTCGAAATCCATACCGCAGAACCGTGGATTATCGAACCTAGCTAGATCGAGATCGAAATGTCGATAAATAAATTTAAAATTTTCAAATCACCAGGAATAGACAATATTCCAGCCGAATTAATTAAAGCAAATTACACTGCTTTAATCAAGGAACGGCACTAATGAAGGAACTACATAAATTGATAAGTGCTATATGGAGAAAGGAGGAGCTCCCAAAAGAGTAGAAAACCTCAATAATAGTTCCGATATACAAAAAAGGCGATAAATCGGACTGTAATAATTACCGCGAAATCTCGTTACTTCCTACCTGTTACAAGGTATTAAGTAATATTCTGTTAACGCGTCTAAGTAGATGAAATAATTTGAGATCACCAATGTGGATTTAGAAGAAATAGATCCACGTTGGACCAGGTATTCGCCCTGAGACAAATTCTGGAGGAGAAATGTAAATACGGTTCTTCAGCTATTCATTGATTTTAGGAAAGCATTTGATTCTATCAAAAGGGAAAAGTTATACAGTATTCTGATACGATTTGGAATTCCAAAAATAAAAATGGTTCAACTGGTGAGAATGTGTCTCAGCGACCCCATAAGCAGAGTACGGATAGGTAATAATATATCATAGTTTCAAGATTCGCAACGGATTGAAACAAGGCGATACCTTGTCACAACTAGTGTTTAACTTTGCGTTCGAATATGCGATTTTAAAAATTAAAGGGGACAAAAAGGGACTATCATTCAATGGTTTGAATCAGCTATTTGTATATGCTGATGATGTAGATTTAGGGGACGATATAGATGCACTACAAAGTA
This sequence comes from Lepisma saccharinum, assembly GCA_022664845.1. Lineage (NCBI taxonomy): Eukaryota > Metazoa > Arthropoda > Insecta > Zygentoma > Lepismatidae > Lepisma > Lepisma saccharinum. Next base: position 6,631 of record JAGDQP010025224.1, on the reverse strand, counting down.
ACACTGATGTCTTAGTAGAAACGTGCTATGAGATAGGTCTACAGGTAAATATAGATAAAACAAAATACATGATAACAAGCCGAAACACTCGGAATGAAGGAAATAAAAACAAAAGAATTAGGGATGAGGTCATAGAGAAAGCAAAGAAATTTAAATACTTGGGAGCATATGTAACAAGGAAAAATGAGGTCACGGAAGAAATAAAATGTCGGTTAGTATCAAGGAACGCATGTTTTTATTCAGTCCAGAAACTTCTAACATCGCGATTAATATCAAGGAAATTGAAAATATTCAGAACGGTTATTCTGCCGGTAATATTTTACGGTTGCGCAAGTTGGAGTACGACCCTAGCAGATGAACACAAATTAAGTGTATTTGAAAATAAGCTTTTGAGAAAGATATACGGGCCGAAACGGGACGAGATGACTGGAGAGTGGAGGAGACTGCATAACGAAGAACTCCACGGACTGTACGATTCACCAGATGTTGTAAAAATAATGAAATCGCGACGACTAAGGTGGGCCAGCCATAGCTCGGATGGGGGAAAAACGAAGATTATATTCTATCCTGGTTGGAAGGCCGGATGGAAAGAGGCCATTGGGAAGACCGAAACGTCGTTGGAAGGACAATATTAGAAGAGATCTTCGAGAAGTAGGTGTTCGTGATGAAAACTGGCTTGATATTGCCCAGGATAGAATAGAATCCAATGGCGAACGTTTGTTACTGCGGCGATGAATTTGGGAGTTCTATCAGCCATAGAGTTAGTTAATATTAACAAAACATTTAACAAAAACGAGAAACATTCCTATGACAATGTTTAATTTTCTTTTATTCTGAGTTTGTAACACAGGATGTTCAATAAGTTATCATCATGCATGAGAGGAATCACATTTTACTGTTAGGCAGGAAGGGACGGGTGCAATGTAGATCTGAAATATAATGCCAAAGACTTTTAGTTATGTTTTCTTCTGTGTGTGATTTTTTTTAGATAGTTTATGCACTTGAATCGTTAATAGGGTCTACAAGATCTACTCCTTCCTAACATTAGGTGGGCTTGGAGCTGTGATGAAAGAAGGTCGGGGGCGAATTTCATATACTTCCCTAGCAGCACACGGTATCGAGCCAATCTCGGCCAACCGTGAATGATATTGGCCGTTGGGCCGACATTGGCCCGATATTATGTGCTGCTAGGGTTTGGTGATAATTATGAGCTCCTTTCTTGTCAAGAGCATGATGATAGAAGCATGTTGGTAGATTATAAATGTTCTTAAATCATAATATCACGAAGTACTACTGCAATTTATATCCATTGAGCAGCAGCACATTCCCTCAATTTGGAAGTAGTAAAGGTCACTGATATTCGGCAGAAATGAAATTGTTTAGTAACGGTTGAAAAAAACGCTATTATTAATAGTATGAAGAGCGCCATTTTTGTGGAATTCTGGAACATATAAATATACTACCTACGACACAAAAATATTAAATATCAGAAGATGAATAGGAGAGTATATTGTAATTCATCCCTTTCAAGAATTAACTTAATTTGTATTCGAAGCAATTGTGTAAATTTCTATATCGAACGACTTCACAAATTCATAATGAAAATAATAATAAACATAATAAAATTCAATGTATTTTGTTTTGCTATTTTCATTCGATTGAATTTATATTTTGTTACAATTAAGCGTTATATAAAGACTCTTACAAAAGGAAAATCTCGACTTAGTAGAAACTGTAAATGATGCAAATATGCTGTTGCAAAATTTGAACAGAACCAGATTTAGTAACTTCTGTGAAAGAACGCAAAGCAACTTGTAGGAAATATGAGTATAAAAACAATTATGAAAATATTTACAGAACAAAATGTAGAAATGAGATCCAATTACAGTATAGAACGAGTTCTATCAGGCACGTATCTATCTATAATTTTTCGAATGATATCCAAGAACTTTAGGTGAATCCACCGTGGATCTGGGAACGAAAAGTGCATGATAAACGCATAATTACGTCTGAAATTATGGTCAGTTTATAAAGAGATCGGAATTTCGAAAATATCTGTGCATGAACTCTCCTCCTGGATCCATCAAAGAGTTATATGAAAGAATTGTATAGGTTAAGATATCCAGTAGCTACACGAATCAACCTCTTAAATCAACCCATGTATTTTAAATCAACCTCCTAATGGACATATTGGGCACCACTTCAATTGTGATTTGCTAAGTTGACACGGATTACGTCATTACCTGCCGAAATATGACGTTATCTGTAAAGATGTCGCCTTATATTTGAGTGCCTGAAGACCGAAACTACCCATATTTCGAAATCTTTTCAAATGAACTTTTCTCTGTTTTGTTGTGAATAATCACCTCCCAAAGTTTGTTCCATTATTACCACACACTGTATAAGTTTTCATCAAAGTGTGCAAATAAGCCTTAGTAGAAATTGGTCGAGAAATTTCAGTCTTGAGAAAATAGATTTTGAAGTTTTAAATATTTGCTAAATTTGTATTAAAGTTATGGCTAAAGTAAGCTAATGATAATGATAGAATCTACGCCATACCTTTAATATTCTCTAGTGAAATAATCGCATTGAATTAAGAGCACAGGAAAAGACCTGAAAAATAAATTTTAAAATTTTGTGGTGTTGCGTAGCACTGCTGTCTAGGATATACTTTTCAAACCTTAAAACATGTTACTCTGGAATATTCTCACAGTATCCCTAAAGGGCAAACATCTTAAACATATTCTTAGAACATCCTTGAAAAACTCCAACAATATCCTCAGAATATATACTGATCCCGGACATTCAGTTTCATAGACTATTCTACGCAACTAACACGACGTGTGTCAGTGTGTGAACGATGAATTTTCTTCATATCTGTGTTCAGGATTAATTTAATTTCATACCCACATTTGAATCAAAGAATGTGCAATAAAACTAGATATCAAAACTTTAAGAAACAACAAACTTCAATAGTTAGAAGAATGATGGAAGGATATCGTGTCTGGGCTGCTCTATTTGTTGTCAATCTTGAATTGATTATAATTACAGATGCCTCCAGAAACAACGGTTGAGTTACGATCTTAGCAACTAAATATCAATTGTATTACATTTACCGACAAAATAATATTTTATTGTAGACACTAAGAAACATTAAATAATAATAAAAAGGATATTCAAACATGTAAGAAAAAAATTAGAATAAACACGAAAAATGTTCATTGAAAAAACAAATCTACAAAAATGATGAAAATTGAAAAAAAAAGTTTGACATATTTCAGGCTTGAATAATTTGAGAAGAATTATGAAATGTGCACAATTAAAAACAAAAGAAGCTTACTTTAAAAAAGTCACCTTGAAAAAATGCAGTAAAATGTTAAAAAGAAAACAAAATAGTTAACGAAAACTAACTGAATCCATA
>JAGDQP010025223.1:9238-27123 GCA_022664845.1 Lepisma saccharinum | reverse complement strand
GAGAGAGAGAGAGAGAGAGAGAGAGAGAGAGAGCGTGAGCAAGGAATCAAATTTTGACTGTTACGGTAACTTCCCCTTGTACTACCAAAAGCGCAAAAGAATATTGTTCTTCTTCTGCTACTGATAAATTCCCCTGAGTATGCGCGGAAGTATATACCTTTTTTCCCTATACAGACAGGGAGTAGTTAAGTTCGTGTTGGAACATATACACGCATAAAATTTACAACTTTATAGTACCAAAAAGTCATAACGTTAATAGAAGTACATGAGTAAATGAATATAGAAATGAGATGTGAAGATATAAGATTACACTCAGTGTGTTTTACCACTATATAATTTTTTAATATAATATACAGGTGGTTTTCAACCGCCTGTCCGCGAAACTGTTGCATAGGTCCTCGACCAATGAATATATTCAATTATTTAACACTCATTTTGTAGATTTCGACAGTCCAAAATTGAGATTAAAATTTACATTTCCTTTCCAAAACAACTAGCATCCTTTGAAAATGTGCTGGCATCCTTCGAATGTCAAATAAATCTCTAACTTGAGTGACATCTTCCCGGTCCATGAAAGATATTTCCCATAGTTTGTCGGTCCGTGAGTATGAAAGAGGTTGAAGAACACTGATGTACAGGATGTTTCGGAACTTCATTGAGCCCTTCTTGAATTGAGGTTTCGGAATCCCCTCTTAAACTGAGGTTTCCGTGTAGCAGTGGTCCAAGCCACTCCGATAGAGAAGTAGGGATTCTTACCCTAGTTGCTGTATTAACGGAATGTCTGTTTATATGTAAGACGATTGAGCTAGAATTGTTCATTTGTTTTCTGATGAAATTGCTGAGAAAATCACTATACATTGGTTATAAATTCCCAACTCTCCATTTCCTGGCTTTGTAGTAACTAGAAGTCTGGGCTGAGTGCAACAGTGTTTCAACACTCTCCAGTAAAACAATTATATATCATACTAAAGCAAATTTCTTAGTAATAAACACAATTATATTGTAAACTGGTTTTGTTTTGTTACTGTACTTAATTATTTTGGTTTCACACAAGCTATAAGTGTTGAGTTTCCGAACTTTGCACATCCTTTTCTTCGTTTTTCTGAAAAGTCCGTTGGATCACTGTTACACCGAACCCTATAACTGTTAACATCAAAGACTTGGATAATGTTTTTGTCCAAGAGTAAAATACATACGTGGTCTTACCAATGTCTCTAAACCACATCAGGAAAATATGAAGTAGGTACCTTAATTAAGGTCCAAGTCGATTCCTTCCATTTCCTTCTTCCACGAGCACAAAACGCTATAGACACAGAGTCTTGTATGTACATGACCTTACATGTCAATTCGCAATCAAATTTGCCGACCGGGTAGCCGTGCTGTCTAAGGCGTTAGGCCAATGACTCGAAGGTTCCGGGTTCGAATCCCGGAAGGGTCATGGGTGTCTTTTAACTAGAACGTGATGGGCCGAAGTCAACAGTTACTAGACTGGCCCTTATAAAATAAAGTTTACCAAAGTTTTTATTTAACGCAATCAAATTAACGAAGATGCATCAACACTTAACAAATAAAATCTAGATACAGATCAAATACCATAATTGCTATTGTACAACTATTGCCACCATCGCTAGGGTAAGGTGACCGAATATCGGATACGTTGCTAATATCGGATACCGCAATATCTCGAGATGGAAGTCTGCCATCTGAGAGGGTCGCCAGCAACAGGATTAGCGTGGGTCGCCGTTACTACAATGTGAGTTGAAAAGTAGTACTGTTGGCTTTGCTTCTTGGTAGTAGGATTTTTTTTTTGGCGATTTTCAAACGTTTTCGTTGCGTTTTTGAGGGACCATTCTGAAGTTGAGCAGACATTTTAATTTATATTCACAAAAGAGTAACTTCATTTATTCTATGATTGATTGGCAGGCAGACTGAATCAATTTGTGTAGCGTGGCCAGTTTCCCCTATTGTTGTATAGGGATGTGCTCCTAATATCGGATATCCTATATTAGGTGCAAATAGTAAAAATTCTTTCTCCATTGCTTCGAGATAGTCAATTCTTCTACTTTAGTTCTCTCATTCACATGTTGGGTGGACTTCTTGAAGGTCTTAGTTATTTCCCTGTTTCATTTATTTAAAAACACTTTATGAGAATAGAAATCATTTTCATATTAAGAATGTTTCAGTTTTTGATTGAAATTTATGTGAAGTTATGTGTAAAAATAACGTTAGCATCATAATACTGAATAAAATATTGTGTAACCCGAAAGTGATTTATGTTTTTTGAAAACCCATGTTATGTTCACGTCCGATATTGAGAATAACAACCGATACTACCCGACCATAAGTTTTAGAGTATTAATTTTGTATTATTTACAAAAAAGCATTGTGAAATAAAAAAAAGAAGATTAAATTGGATGAAACAATAGAGCATACAGTCCTTAAAGGTAAATTCAAAGTTTTTCAACTGAAAATATGAACAGCTCTGGACTAATTGAAAGTGATTCAATCTAGGCATATTACAAAGTATCCTGTATTCGGTTACCTTACACCCTCCCACTACTACTACTATTACAACTACTACTACCATCAGAGCTGAAATTGATCAACGGATCATTCGGCCTTAAGTTTTGGACCGGGTCTATGCTTGGATACCGCTCTTGACTTCATTTCGACCCGATGACCTCGGAGGCTAAGGCAGGACTTTAAAATGACTTTCGGGTCTCACTCTGAACACTGTTTCTTTCAGGGGTGACTGGTAACGGGATTTTGCTCCCAGAGCACCAAGAATATGATGCTTTAGCTCCCTCTATATTTTAAATATATAGAAAAAGTCTCATATCCCCGAAAAGAACAAAAATACCCCTGGAGGTGTGCAAATATCTCTCTCTCTCTGAAAGAATTTATACAAGACCAGGCCACACCTAGTCAAGACAGGGTTGTTGGGTCAATATTAGGTCACGATCTTAATTGGGTCGCCATTGGGTTGCTGGATCACAAAGTTAATATAGTCATTTGCATGAAAACGAGTCCCCGGGTAATTCGAGGACCAGGTTACCGTGTTAGGCTAGTCTTTTGGACTGGGTCATCGGGTCACCTACGTCCGCGTCGTCGTCACCAGGTTTCAGCTCTGACTACTATTACTACTACTACTCCTACTACTACTGCTGATGCTGCCACTATCACCAATACTATTCCTACTGGTGCTACCATTACTAATACTATTACTACTACTGCTACCATTACTACTACTACTACTACAGGTTCTGCTGCTGCTACTAGTAATATAATAATAACAACAATAATAAATCTTTTATGAGAAACTGGCGTTCCACTTTCTCTTACTGTACATTTAGCAGACAGTTCCCAGCATCTTGTCTGTGTCCGCCCAGAGTCTCCGTTAGATGTTGGTTCCGGAGCTTTTCCTCTCTGTAAATCAGGTGGGCATCTCCCGTGGGAGGAAGAAGCTAGCCTCCCCAAGCATCTCCCCTTCCTCCCGTTGAGTTGATTCACTGAGGTGAGTTTGCCACTTCCTGTCCTTGAGAGAAACTCACGCTTTGCAGCTTCTAATTATAATCATCACATTCTTCTTCTTTTGCCCTCAACTCCCTCCCTCCCCTCCCTCTCACTGGATGCATAATAGACACAAGAAACTAGAAACGAATAGAAATTATTTATGTGATGCTAAATAATACTTTCTCTTACTCTCTGAGTGGACTGTTCTGTTTAAATACGAGGCAAGTGAAGAAATCGTGCAAGTGTTTGATGGTGTCGGGAGCTTTGCATCTGACATTGAATTCGGTTATGCACTGGAAGTTGTATATTTAAATGATCTATTCTGACACTTGCCTAGTTGGCCTAAGGAAAAATCTATAAAGTACTCTGCAAGGATTGTCGATATTAGCATGACCTCGATTGACTAGATCGGTGTAATGGTTGTTAGTGAACCTACCTGAAGTAGATGACGGCAATTTCGCCATGCTTAGCTTTAACGACATTTTTGATTTAAGAAAAAGTTGGAAGTCGTATGCAAGAATTGAATTGAAGTTTTATTTATGGCCTTTAGGCATCTACGGCTCAGGCCAGAATATGGGAGGGGAAAGGATTCGGAAAAGTGTCGGACAGGGTCTATGTTAAAGGTAGCATCCGGATATTTGCCTGGTGTGACTGAGGAGAAACCCTGCAGAAACCTCATTCAAGATGGTAGATGGGGCAAGTATGCGATGCGGTGATATTTCGAAATTGTTTGCGTATGTAAAATGGAAATATGTTGTGTGCTACTTTAACATTGAATAATGAACTAGAAACAACTATTTAAGCAGTTGTTATTGAATTTCAGGGTTCTCACCAGGATTTTCAGTTTGGGGGGTATAAAGTCAAAATTCGGAGGGTGTAAGTGAAGTTTTGTACGGTTTCTATTGATTTTTCACAGCAAAAAGTTTTAAGTTGGGGAGGGGGTGTTGTCGAGGATTTGGAAGGTAAACACCCTCCCACAGGGAAGGGGGCTGGCGGAATTAATTTTCACTTGCATGCATTGGCAGAAAATATAAAAATGTAGAAAACATTTTTCATGAAAAATTCTGTACAAAAAATGTTAAAAATCGTATTTTCTATATAGGTCTTAGTACTATTTGAGCTCAAAATAATATCTAGCGCTCCAACTAAAATAATTATAAATTCTCTTGAATCAAAAAAAGGGCCTTTATTTTCCTTGGCATGCACTAACACCTTTAAAAAATTAAGGTGAAAACCATTTGCACCGACAACTCACACAGAAACTTCAGTAAAATACGCTGCATAATGCACAATACCTTCAACATTCCTGTGAACTACGTGGGTTAAGAATCAATAATTGAATGACCTAGTGGAACAAGGGCACATGCCACATCTCAATAAAAACTGGATTTTTATTTTAAACATACAGCTTATCCCATCTAGCGCCTCCTCCCGTAATGACTGTTCCTGTGGAAGGTGCCATTTTTGTACTAAAATGAATCAAAAGTATATCATTCCCAAACAAGACACTTTTGCCAGTGAAAAAAGGACACAAGCCACAAGGTCTAGTAAAAAGGAAACTGTAAGTTCTCATTGGTATATAATTCATGTGCCCTTTCTCTCTGAATACTTCAAATGTTTTGTAATTTTTCATATAAAGCCTACTGTGTACTGATGTATTCTTTAAGTAATAAGTCTAATTTCTGAGCATCTTAAGATAATGGTTTTCTACGTAGAACACTAAGCTGTTTTTTTTTCGAAATGCATTTTAGCTTGATTTTATTTTTACAAACCATGCAATAATTGTACTGTTTGATACTTTTATGTAGCTAGGATTTGAATGCAGTTTAGAAGGACCTTCTAGTTACTGGCAATGCTGTAGATATAAAGTTTTAGCATAATATTTTGCCAGAACAAGCATTTGTATGAAAATAGTTTTCTTGTAAAAACAATCAGTATAAAAACCTGTTCGGAGTAAAGGGAAGAATCCTAATCACAAAAGAAGTGATATCCATTTTGTGAGTGACTTTCTTTGTGTCACTATGGCGGAAGTGTTTCCTTGCAATAAAATTAAGAAACTTAATATCGTCCCTTCCGCCATAATGACACAAAGAAAGTCACTCGCAAAATGGATATAACTTCTTTTGTGAGTAGAATTCTTGCGTCACTCTTCCCTTTACTCGGAAGGCGTTTTTTTTAAATACTGATATCACTTATTTTGTAAGGCTGTCTATTAAAAAAGTGCATAGTCTTCAATACAAAAGGTCGATTTTGGACCATGGTAGGCTCCGTATATCGAAAACGGTAACTTCTATTAAAAAATAAGCATTATTTACTCCAACGGCCGCCAAAACTCCCTGGTACCAACCATTTTGGGCTAAAGCAAAAAGATAGACAGAGTGACATAGACACTTTTCGATCATTTGTGAGAATTCTGTGATTCGACTAAAAAGTCATAACCCCTTCACCGATTTTGACGTGCGATACACCGTTTCAAAGGCATTGAAGCGTAGATTAAGATTCCGTAAGGTTCGGCCGCTTATATGGTCTGGGATCAGTGATATTATCAGAAGTGTTCAAACTTTCCATTTTTTCGAACCACCCCGGGGGGTCCCAGGGAGGTCCTACCGACCCTAATGTTTTCTTAGTATGGCAAAGAGCTTTCAAATACAAGTTCAAGCATCAAAATCGAGCTTATAATTCACTAGATCCGAAATTATCTGTATATATGTGAGTGCCGCTAACAGACTCGTTTCTTAGCTTCACTCGAAGAACCACCGTTCTTCATGATATTTTGTGGCATGTGTCCTCATTCCACTAGGCCATTCAATTAAGAAATACATATTGACTTATCGCAGCAAAAAAATAGGTAAATCATGCGTTTTTCCTCACCACTGACTGCACCGCGGATGCATATTAACAAGAATCGTTGGAATATAAGAAAAAATATTTCTCTTGTGATGCTTTTTATAACACAATAACCATCTTTCTATTCTGCTTCAAAATAAAAAGAATAGGGATGGGTGGCAGATTTGTAAACATGGCGAAATTGGCGTCACCTACCTTATATATTTTTTCATTCACGTCAAAATGTTTACTACATCTCAGTTGGTGGAGCATTTCATTCGCCATTCGGCAGGCCTTCGGATCGACTCCAATGTCCTGACATCTTGACAGGCTTTCCCAGAATTTTTGACTAAAATTAAAATCTAAGCTAAAGTTGCCTAAAGGCGATAAAGAAAATTTCAATTCATATTATGCTAGCAAATGTAAGAGTTTCCTAATGTATAATATTAATCTCATGGCGTACAATTATTTCACAAAGTTTATTGTACAATACAAAAGTAGGAAGTGCTATAGTTGGTTATGTAGCTGTTTAAGACACTTTTATCAGGGTCATAATTACTGTTACCGGGGATCGAGGCGTTCGATTAGGCCGCGCTGACTCAGAGGTAGACCGCTAACCTCTGGTGTGTGGTGTCTTAGTTCAATCCCCGCTCCTGCCATGTTAGCTTAGTGGTAAAAAAACACCGTGTGTGCCGGTTCTCCCGTTTCGTCTCACTTTCTTCATTCCACTAATTATTCCATCATTATCCAATCAACCTGAACCAAACTTGCCTAAGGGGGTAAATAAAGTTCATAGTTCGAGGTGTTGGGCCCTATTACAAAATACACTTACAATTATATAAGAAGTTTTTATTCCATTTGTTTCAACATATGACCGCCCTACAGGTGTAGTGTTTAGCGTTGCTGACTACGGATTCAGGGGTCCTGGGTTCGATTCCCAGCGCTGCCAAGGATTTTTTCCAAGGCGTGTGGGTCTGGAACGGTTCCAACCCAGCATCGTGATGCAATTGGTAGCTGCTATGTATAAAATATAGTGGCGATCACAGTGAGAGCTTAGGCTCTCCTAACACGTTGATCAGCGTGGGAGCAGTAGACCAACTCCTCCCTCCGGGGAGAGGCCTCATCCATACATATATCATTTTTCTTTCCATACTTACATAAAATGGCTTTGGGTGTTTAAAAGGACAAAGGATAAAATGTAAAATACACACTTTTACATTATAGCAAAGAGAAATTTAATAATCGACTTATATTAACAAAGATGCAAGCTTTATTTTAATTTTAAGTGTAAAATTAGACATGAACTGCATATTTATTCTAGTGAAAACATTTTTCGCATATCTCTATGCCCAAACTAAGAAATAAAATCTCGGAATCCTTTGAAGATGGCAAACTAGATATCTCCTCAATAAAACGGAGCAAGAAAAGGAAAATCGGGGGGAATCACCTCTGAAGCTGTCAGAGATGACGAGATGGGGAAATAATGACCGGAGACAAAGCTTGTTCCGACAACTCGATTTTCAGGGATTCCCCTCCACCACGAACATGCAATCACCGACTTTAAAAACAGTCTGAGCGATGTAAGATGTAATCCTGTTTCTCTACCTACGGAGACTCTAAGTGCAATTCCCACGGGATACCTCGCCCTCAAGTATAACGTACAGGAAGCAGAAGAAGAAGGAATTGCTATTTACAAGATTAAAGTAAGGTGAAAAGATCTCGTTCTTGTTTTTTCGTTACTGCTTGCAAAATTGTATTTTCATTTGTCAGATTTTACAGCATCTTCAGTTCATTTCTGTTACTCTATCTCAAGAACTTTCAACCGGTAGTGCTCTGCCAAAGGGACGTGAAAGTCTTATGACAAAAATGCGTATTATGTTTTTGTTTGTGTGTTTTCTCGCCGCCCAGCTGTGAGAGCTTGGTGGCGTTACTGTCATACGATAGCTTGAGAAAATCATGGGAAGTACGAGTAACTTGTTTTTGTTCTTTTTTCCAGATTGAAGCGCTGGTGTAGCACGCAGAAAAGCAGCGGTGTGGCGCATGCGCTGTGATAATTAATCAGTGTGTTTGCTGTTTTTTTTAACAAAATCTTAGAAGCAAGTGAAGAGAAGATGGATGGACGAAGGAGGGAGCGAGTGAGTGTAACATGGAGTGTTGCTTATTTCCTATTACGAGTGTCGTTGTTCTGTCATTGGCTGGACGGGATTTGACCTTTTCTCTAGTGAAAACTTTGTAACACCCTGTGCTCCGCCACACGATTTCTAAATGGTGTTAGCCTCAGTAATGCAGCGGGAAAACTTGGACGTCGGAAAGCATTAGTGAAGTGAAGGATGTAAGGTTAAGAGACCAAACTACTTTAGGTTCCGTTCCTACTTGGAGAAACGATCGTCAGAGATGTTGTCCCTCGAAGATGTATGAGAAAAGCTAATTACGCCGAGGGTTTGGTTTCTACTCGGAGACACAGTCGCCCAACGACGTCGTCCCTCACAGGTACAAACAGAGGGTGTGAGTCACTTGTTCCGTTCCTTCTCTGAGAAACGGTCGCCTGCAGCGCACCAAGCAGATGGGTGCGAGATCGCTGAACCACGAACGTCTTTGAGAGACGGTCATCCGTAGTAATCCCTTCTTTTCACATGGAGGTATAAGACAGTTGAATCGTAGGTCCGACGTAACAACTCTCAAAGACTTGAATAACGGTTGGGGAGAGAGATTGCAAAATCTAATGATCAGCTCCTGGCTGGAAGAAAGAATCCCACGAAACTAAAAAAAAAAGAGACTGTCAAAATAAATTAAGCAGGGAAGTTGCGTACCCAACTAATGGTATTTGGTAACTGAATAACAGCCAGTAACAAGTCCCGTCAAATGATTACGGTACATAAAATAACTGACATTGATTGTCGGCATACAAAGTGAAACAAATGATTACATGAACGTATTATGTTATTTTAAACTGTCTGTTCGCTTAAAGATTTATATTTGTTAATTAATGCAATAAAAATTATTTGTTTATGTCCAATAACAACACTAGGTTTGTTTGCAAAAGGTTGTAAACGTACGCACCATCTCCTGTGCTTCCTGGAGTTATTATTACAAAGTTGGCACAAATACAGATACACTGATTCCATTAGCATTATATGGGCGTATAATGGTGTCGCCACAAGCGTAAACTTAATAGTTACTTTTACCATGGATAACGTAATCTTTCCGCAAAGGTTTCAATCATTTTTGCCCTGGAGTGACACGAATTACAAAGAGATTAACGAGGGGTCAGCTTTACTCTGGTCTGCAGATGATTGGAAATTCTCTTGGTGGCGTGCTAGGCCTTTCCTAACAAAAGTCTTCTGTCAGATCCGGTTGGTTGTCATGGTAACCCGCCATGTTCAAGTCTAAACAACAGTGGTTGGTTTATGTAATTTCTTCGATAATAATAATTCATCATGGGTGTGTGCTTCGTACCAGATTGCAAACGTTACAATGACAGACAGACATGTCGCTTTAAAAGGATGAAAACCAGAAAAAGAAAAAAAATCAGCCATTACTTCCACAAGTTACTGTCTACGTTCCTACCATCTAACTTACTTGACTGTTGTTTAGACTTGACCCCCGCCGCTGCTATGGCAACCAACCGGATATGGCGCCAAGCCTTTAGTCCTCCATTGAAAGTAGTAAAACAATATAAACACTACAAGCAGAAACTGGTAGCTTGTAAATCTCTCGAGGCTTGTAATTTCTGAAGTCATCTTCTCTCTAGGTTTACAGTCTCTCGGCTGTCGTGATGGTTTATCATGAGTGCCACTAAGGAGAAAAGGTTGAGAATCACTGCTCTATCTGTTGGGAAAAGAGTGCACAAGATCTTTGGTTTCATTTCAACGCATCATTCCGGTATTTTCCTTGTGTATTTGTGCATTCTATGTGTCGTCAAGTCTGTATAACGAAGTATTTTTTAGACTTTGCTGATTAGTTGATGTTCCAAATCTTTAGGCAGTTTCGCAACAGTATTGATCAAGACTGTTGGGTTATCGAAACATAATTTTTCTCAGTGGTCTCAAATCCAACTATCTGAACTTTTTTAAAAAAATATGCCTAGTTTTCTCTTTAGAACTGCTTGCCTTAGCAATCAGAAAGTCCTCACACCCGCCAAATGCCGGGATGGTATCTATAAACTAGACCCTAGCCGACTACATTCCAACATCTCTCCATCTCATCTCAGCCTGAAAAAGAAGATGCCTAAAGGTCATAAATAGATTTACAATAAAAGGACTGCCCGTTCAAAGTCGAACGAATACCCCAAGGAATATAGGAACCACAGATTGACAACCACTGTTTTAGAAATTCTATGTTTTAAAACCCATGTTAACTGATTCTTTGTTCTGCAGTTTGGTTGGGAATCTTGTGGATCAAATGTGGTTACACTTATAATTCATGGTTTAATTAGCGTAACTGCATTTTCGCAACTGTTGCATTTCATTTTATATCTTTCAAAGAAAATTCTATAGATTAATGAAACTTGAGATTAAGATAGCTATAGGTAGGCCTAACTATATATTTTTTCAACAAATGTTTCCATTAATTCCCTTGGTTTTGTACTTATGAAGTATAAACAATGCGTAAAAGAAGTGTCGGAAGTTCAAAGATCTTTTATCTGAAGTTCAGTTTTTAACTCTTTCAGGATTTCACCTTCAACACTTCTTTGTACTCATGTTGTTCATAATATAATCTTGATAAGTTGTGGGTAGCTCATTTCCAATTCGAATTTTATTAAAATACAAAGAGAAAAGTAACAGCTTGAACATATTCATGGCAACTCAGTTTATTGAAACCATAGGACACCACTCACTATCCAGATAGCACAAGGATGTCCTGCCCAGGATATATGGACCTCCCAAGTGACATTCAATTGTCCGCTTTGAACTCGAAAACTGGATTCCCATGGGATGCCTGCAAGGACATATTTCGGACACATTTGGGGTATCAACGGGACATTTATATGACATTCTCAATCCCGAATACACCTTATGAAGGCTCAAGGGATCTCCATTTTATCAGAAAAACGGAAATGGAATTCATTCTTGATCATCATCGCCTGAGCCATCTGTGGGACATCCCATATAGTTCCCACCAGGATAATTTTGGGATATTCCAGAAGGAAATCCGAAGGACATGTAATGGATCTCCTGAATATCCCAGGATACGATTTGGTAGTTTAGGACGTCTCTGGAACGTCCCTAGGACATTTGTTCTATCGGAGTGAGAAGAAGATGGTTCTCTTCGTTTAGCGTTTTGTTTATTTCTCGGTTACCAAAACAACTTATTCATTTTCATGGGAAAATGTGCAAAAATATACAAATGATTTTGTAAGATCTGAAGATCAAAGTATACAAGATATGACCAAAAACTACCCATTTAGGGCAGGATATTATTATTTTTCACCGAAACAGGTGCAGGGCGGATTAATGTGAAAGTATCTGCACCTATTGGAGTACTGGACGTAAATATACAGTATTATTTCATGTGTAAAGCAATTCTTGTAAACATAAACGGCACTACAAGGCAGATCTAAAACGAATCACTTGGTCAATGGGGTCACTTTTTGGACCGAGTCACCGGGTCTATGTTTGGGACTAAGTGGGTCGGAGGGCGAAGCAGAAATTTCATTATTTATTTATTCTACATTGTTGCGTTTGAACAATCTGTCCATCTGCGGTGACCGGGAGCACAGGTGTTACTCTCTAGAGAACCATAAATACAACCCCGAAAAGTTCCTAACGATAATACGAGTAATAAATAACATATGGAAATAGTCTCATATCCCTGGAAAGAACCAAAATGCCACCGGGGGTGTGCAAATACTCCCCTCCAAAAGGTTATTCTGAAAGAATTTTGTTTGAGGTATTAAATAGGATAAAAGCATTAACATCTTTTAAAACTCTCAAATATGAAGTTCCCATACATAGCTTATTTCTGAAGGATTCTTACATTATAATATGGATTAATTCTAACCACAGAAACAAGACCGGTCACCGTGCCAAGATATTACCACCGGGTCAATTGGGTGAAGATTCGATCACGGAGTCGCCGAGTTAACTCTGTCTGGCGATTTTGGTCAAGACCGGGTCCCGAGTCATTCGGATCAAGACGGGTCAATCTGGCACCGGGTCAATTGAGTTATTCGGTTCAAGTTTCGGATCGGGTCAAGTTTCGAACCGGGTCATTCAGGTCAAGTTTCGTACCGGTTCACCGGGTTTCCTAGTCACCTATGTTCGGGTTGCACCGGGTCACCAAAAGTTACCAAGTTTCAGGTCTGCTACGGAGGACTACGGGGAGATGAAACCCCCAAAATCTACGTTATCTTTCCTTGTAACCCGCAAGTTTTATCAGTATTCTTTATACTATATTCTTTTAAAGAAATTTAAGTCAATTTCCCCACTTGACGTTTTCAAATGAATTATTGTAGCCCCACAATTATGCCCTGGCATCGTCGTTGCTCATAACTCAAGGAATTATACGAAAACCAAAAAAGGGGCACAGAAATGAAAAGAATAAAAAAAAACTGAGTTAGGAATCAAAATGTTGTCCATATTGAATTAGACTGTAAGTGGAGAATCGATTTTAACTGTCTGCTCTGGTGTCTAACTTCAAACATTGATGGAGCACTCCAGTATCGTTAAGTATAGAGCTCAATGGACAGCACGCGTGCTGCCATGTAAAACTAGAAAATCAGTGAAACCTGATGAATGTTGAATATATGTCTTTTTTCGTAAAACAAAATTTGCTACAAGTGATGTAATACTTAATATTATTCGTGTACAAAAGAATTATTTTGTAAAAAACTTTTTTTCCTTTCTACAAGAAAACAGGTAACTTAGGTACCAAAGAAAACATAGGAGATGCCAAGGATTTTATCTCCTTTCCCCTACAAATCCTGATTTGAGCTATGATGAGGATGCTTCTAGAACGTAAAAGAGATTTACCATATCACAGTATCTATCTATTGGATAAGTGCAAAACTTTTACCCGTTTTGACATAACACAAGTTAGCAGAGTACTGACCTCATAGATGGCGTTTTCCAACAAGGATCTCCACCAAGCCAGATAAAACAGCTCGAATCAACGTGTAGAGAAATTAGCAGAAATCTTCCAGGTACACAATACAACAGCTGAAAGATGGCTTGAAACCTGGGTGTTACCACAAAGTTCAATTGTTGAGTTCCAAATCAGCTGAGTGCAACTTAATGGGAGGGGCGCGTCGCGACCTGTGTTTCCTTGCTTTCCCGCTACAAAAATGACCAGTTCTTGACACGCATTATCACAGGTGATGAGAAGTGGGTTCTATACCAGAACGTAAAGTATCGAAGGACTCTATGTCGCGTTTATAAACTACCTCCATCAACCTCCAAAACAAGACCTTCATGACAAGAAGGTGATGTTAAGTGTGTGGTGGGATGTCGAAAGCATAATTTACTAATAGGTCCTGGAACCTAACCAAACCATTAAATACCACATTGTACTGTCAGCAATTGGACAGACAACGAGCAGCATTGGGATCGGAGAAGTTATCATCCATCATGATAACGCCAGGCCACATGCTTCTGTCATCACTCGTCAATAATTGATGTACTTTCGTTAGGAGGTTTTACTCCAACCGCTCTATTCTTTAGACTTGGCCCCTACAGACTACCACTTGTTTCTCACTTTGCAGAACACCCTCGCTAGGAATTTTGTTGATGTGGAAGATGTGAAAACTGCTGTCCAACAGTAATTGGACTCCAAACTTCAGGAATTTTGTCGGCTTGGGATTTATCTTCTGCCAGTAAGATGGCACGAGTCAATCGATTGCAACGGCGATTGCGCTTAGCTGTAGGTAAATTCTATTTTATGTTGCTCATACTTTTAATTTGCACACCAAAAAGGGGTAGAACTTTTGCACGCAACCAATACCTTATATGTATGTACAAAGTGTGTTGGTGCGAATACGAAGCAAACATATATGTAACGAATGAGGAGGAAAAGTTGCAAAGAGAGATGAACAAAGATAGGGATAGAGACGGGAAGTATTTGCACTCGCTTCTGATGGAATCATTTTGTCAGCCGAGCGTCTGTCACTCACAGCCAATAGGGCTTAATGTTGGCAGAAGCGGACTTTGAAATCTGAACGGGATTTTTATGTTTATCTCCTCCTCCTGGTTCTTCCGTCTGTTTTTTCCTGTTTTTTTAAATCTCTCTCTCTCTTTCCTACTTTCGTCTCTAAATCTCTACCCCTCCCTATTCCTCTTTCGCTACGTTTTTTTAATCAACCCTCATCTCCTCTCACTTACTACCAGCTTTTTCTCTCTCTTATTTTTTTCCTCTGCGACAAGATGAAACGAAATCACATCGGAACATCAAAGGCCAACGGGGAAATTAGCCCATTAAGATTTCCTCTTAGCCTCACGTTCGGAAAAGCGACATCCTAACAGATTTTGAAGAGGAAAATCACCGATTTGTGACTTGGAGTGACCCCTGCTGCCCCTTACCCAACCCTTGTCAATCTTTCTTTCTCTCTCCCTCCTTATCCATCTATCTATACACACACACAAACACACACACACATATAATTTCTATCTCTTTTCATTTTACCTTTGAAGGACACACAGTTAGTTGGCCCAACTTCCACATTATATGCATTGGATCCCGGTTTATCGTGAGAGATTACTTTCTTCATTCCAGGTGAATATTGACAAACTGGTGAATGATAATGAAGACGTATGAATGATGATAAAGCGTACATTTTCCTCGTGTTAAGAAAGTTAATGCGAGAAAATATAAAATTTTATTACGATTTTCCATAATTTCACATCGAGTTTATACATATTTTCTAAATATAAAATCCTCCATTGTTTATCGACATATCCAAAGACAAATGTTCTGCACAATAACAATGTTTATTTACAGAGAATTCTAAAGGAACGAATTAAAACAACAAAACTTCTATAATAAATTAAATTTAGACAACAATTGCAAAATGAAATTTGATTCTTAACGTCTCTGGTGATGTTGGTGGATAAGTCGGGGAAAAATAGTGTTAAGCCACATTTTGCGCGACAATGAGTTAGTACTGATAATCTCCTCAATGGTAGCCATATCTGATGCCGGTATCGACAACAAAACTTTGATTATAGATGGCAGAATAGGGTCCTTTTGCTTCTAAGGGTTTCGAGAAAAATATTTAAGTTACAACAGGCTATGTCAACATATATATCAATATGGCGTCACTTGAAGAAAGGAACCGGTTGGGTGGTTTTGCGGTCTGCGGCGGTAGGCCAACGGCTCGAAGGTCCCGGGTTCGAGTCCCGGCAGGGGCATGGGTGTGGATTTTAATAGCTAAGGGGCAAATCGTGACGGACCGAAGTCCAAAATTACTAGACTGGCCCATAATAAAAATAAAGTTTACCAAAGTCTTTTGAAGGAAGTAGAGCGAGTGAGGAGACTATTTCTCCGACGTCTCAAGTGATAACTGAAGAAGAAGAGAAATGTGTTCATCATTCTTCAGGAGAAGAATCTTCGGAAATAAACTGATTTGATCTACGTATTACGAGGTAACCAAATAAGTTCTTGCTCTTTTTGATAGAAACAGAAAGATTTACAAAAAATGTCCTTGACCTTTAATCCGCAAAGTAATCACCATCGACACCCAGCACCTTTTGCTAACACTCGTATAGTTGCGCAATATCCTGGCGGTAAAATTGGGGATCTTGAAAACAAAGAAGACCGTGAGTGCCTTCAGCAAGTCTGCCTCGTTATAGCGAAGGATTGACCATTGAAGAGAAAGATAATAATGGAAAAGGGATTATATTTGATAATTAAAGAAATTTCAGTTAACATTTTATGTATGACACCAAATAGGATCATTTTGGTGCTCATTCAGAGTTGAAACGAGTCGCCGCCGGGTCATTCAGGTCAAATTTTGGACTCGATCAATCGGGACAAGTTTCACCGGGTCACTTATGTTAGGGTGAGACCGGGTAACCAGGTCACCAAAAGCCATCTGCATAATTTTCCTTCTTAAAACTTCGTGGCCTGAGCCAAAGTTGCCTAAAGATCTTTAAAAAACTAAATTAAAATTTTAAAAACCTCGTATATATTTTTTAACTTTTCAATTATAAGCCTAATGTTTTTTTTTAGATACCTCTAAGTTTTCGGTACTACAGCTCTTGTGTTTGTTCTAACTACGGCTGTAATCATATTATACATCCTATGGTGACAAATGTATCATATTTGATTTTTCATAATTTCCCTGGGTAATTTTACAAAACTGTAACGTACAATCAGATACACTGCGGCTTGGCAAATAAAATGACAACTTTTCGTGAGTAAATTTACAGATTTCTTTCTATAGAATACGTCTTCTTTGCTACTAACTTACACATAATATTAAATATTTAAATTCTTGTGAAATGATTGTAATTGTGCTATTTCATATCACAATCAAATCTCAATGAATTCTTTCGCACTTTCTCCTCCTTCCACCCTATCTCTTTTTCTGCACAATCCTACATGCATATCGGTAAAACATACTAATGTTATTGACACACACAGACATACATTTAAACATATTCACTTTTAACGCAAAAGCAATCTATTGATTCCGTAATCGGTTACCCGTTTTCTCCCAAAGGCTTTGCATGCTCAATAGCTAATAGGTACTCGCAACGATTTTTTTTATCCTACTGAATCTCTGTTTCTTTTTTTTTTTTTGCTTTATGTGCGTTAAATCAATAAGTCTCCAACACCCGTACTCACACAAACATTAACGTATATAGATATCTACACATATGGTAAACACACACACACACAAACTCACAAACAAACATTTATGTCCGTTAATGTACACATACAGAATATAATAAGACGCAAACTCCACACACACACATATATATGTGTGTATCTTGAACGTTTGAATATTACATGACATTACTTACCAAACCAAACCAACGCTTTTCATAATGATGTGTGCCTATGTACGTATGTATATCAGATCATGTGAGACTGATCTGATTAGTCGATAAGTCCCCCATCCTGCCGTGGCGTTGACACGCCTGATATCTAAGTACACAATACACGCTGTTTGAGTGTTAGTCGCTGAGACTTTTGCTTGCATGCATAATTTGTGTCTATAATGCTAGACCTCGAGACGGTTGTATGCGTGTTTTTTATTATTTATCTCCGTTTATTTTGTGATTGGAGTAAAGGAATGCTTCTTTTTGCGTATACGATAAATTAATTTCTATTTGCATCATACACAGTGTATCAAAAGTTACTATCTATCTCAGGAAATATGGGAAGCTCGAAGAAAATTCTTCAAATTTGGATTCATACCACTTTATAAGTAAATAATGATGTATTTAGAACCAATAATATTGGTTCTAATTTGGTACAAATGGTTTGATAATGAACGAAATTAATGAACATCAAAAGGACGATGTGTTTTGGAGAAAGAGCAACTGATTACTTCAAACTAAGGAAGAATTAATGTCGTTAATTTTAATATTGATGATAAATGCCATGAA
>JAGDQP010025222.1:0-27124 GCA_022664845.1 Lepisma saccharinum | reverse complement strand
ACGTCACATCTCCACAAATAATTATGAAAAACGTGGCGGTTTAAGACATCACAATCGAAGTTGTAGGCAATTGTTATTTCAGAAGATTATGGTTTTGGAGTGCTGCATACACTGATTTTCCTATGTAAGACTTCTATTGCCAATAAACTAATATGGTTTTCCTTCCAATTAGTTTTATTCAATCACATATTTTACTGAAGTAGATATATTGGGTGCAACGTCCATTGTGTCTTGGTAAACAGACATGTCTTGTGGAGACATAACGTTATTTGTGAGGATGCGTCTCTAGTTAAAGAATTCCTTTCAAAGGAACTTTTTCCTTGTTTTGAGGTCCACTTCACAGTGGTATATTTTGCCTATAGTACGAGAAAAATATAGTTCTGTATGTAATTATAAGTTCGATCTTTTCTTTTTGTAACGTGTTGCAGAATGTGCTCAGATTTTGGCTTAATTTTGGAGTCGATGGTTTCCGGGTGGATGCTATTCCTCATCTGTTTGAGGACCCACAGCTAAAAGACGAGCCTTGGTCTGGAAACGACCCCGATCCTGACAGTTACGGGTCTCTACATCACATTTACACGAAAGACCTTCCTGAACTCTATGATGTCATGGCAAAATTTAGAGAGGTTTTAGATCACTATACCAATAGAGATGGAGTTACCAGGTAACAGTAATTCTTTCGTGTTCTAAAGATTCTCTGAAGCAATTGAAGGCGTGACTCGGAAAATGGCCGAAGTGCATGCATTTTCTTTTTCGCTCTGTGATCTAAAGAAAGGCTCAACTCCGTGGACTGGGTCTCTTTTCAAATCACATGAATTTTAATGATACATTTTCGTGTTTAAGCAGCAGGATTTGGGCTCCTCTTTTTGACACAGATATCTGCAACTCTGTAAACCACGCGACTCTGACACTGCGAGAAATTCATTTCATGGACTTAGGCCCTTTTCCGAATCACGTCTTCAATTGTAATTATTATACATTTTGTATTATTGTTTTTTTTCACATCAGTATATGTTTTTTATTTTCTATAAACCAAAGGTTAAATACATGGGTCTTCTCATTATATTCCTTTACTAACCAAAGTACCCGTCCGTTGGTGCGGGGTGAGTAAAATACGTTACCAACACTACATATTCTGCTACTACTACAACTAATGCTACTACTATTACTACTACAACAACTACTACTACTCCTACTACTACAATAAATGCTAGCTACAAGAGTTACTACTGTTACTACTAGTACTACAACTGTTAATAATACTACAAGCTTTAAAACATTCAATTTAAATAATTTTATTTACAAAGATCGAAATTTAAATGAAGTATCTATGTTTTTGTTAAATTAATATTTATTTATTACATATTATTACATACGAGATAACAATAACCGCATGTAACCAGACCATTAGGCATCAATGCAGATGTCTACTGTCTAATGTCTACGAACTGCATTATTGGAGAAACGTCCTGCTCTAGTTAATCGCAAGAGTGATCATCCACGGTGATAATGCGCGCCCACATACGCAAAAACGACCTGTGCTAAGATCAAGGAATGTGACTGGGAGAAACTCCCCCACCCGGCGTTTTCACCAGATATTGCACCAACAGATTACTATTTTTTTCGCAGCCTGCAAAACCACCTTTTCGGGAAAACACTGCAAGATGAGGTTGATGTGCGACGTATCCCAGTATGTAAGGATGATGCACCCAGTTCTTTGCCTCCAAAACCGGTGACTTCTTTCAGCAGGGGATTCATCAACCGGTTGACAGATGGTAGAGTGTTGTGGAGTCTGATGGAGACTATTTCACTAACAGTAGTGTTCCAGATCGTTCCTTTCCTCACGGTACAAGGAATACGACATTACTTATGGGATGAGCTGATATATGATCTAATGTCTGTTTGTTTGAACACGATTTGAATCTACATGCGTGCATTGGTTTCAACCAAATTTTGCATGTGTGTTCCTTGGGTCCAGGCGCAAGAGCTTTAGATATTTTCAGTCACTGGAAGTGACTGTGACGCGATCTAATTAATAAAAAAGTAATTTTATTGCTTATAACAATAAAAGAAATACATTGTTTCCATTTTTACGTTAAAACAACAATCAGAAATACATAAATAGTTTAGATTTTTTATTTAAATTTGGATTGTTGTAAATAAAAATATTTAAATATAAAGTTTTAAAGCATTGCAATACTATTTGGGGTAGTAGTAGTAGTAGTACTTGTAGTAGTAGTGTTATGAGTAGTAATAATAGTACTTGTTGTCATAAAGTTGAGAAAAATCGAAATTTCGGGAATTTCAAGGTCAAATTTCCGAAAAGGGGAACAGATAGAAAATTATTGTTTTTGCCAAATAATATATCTACTAATACTGTAGAAAACATGTAAGTTTAATTTTGGGGTTCAAAGTGGTATAGAAGTTATAGGGTGTCAAAGCATGAGCAAAAGTAGTAACAGATAGGCAATCGGAAATACGTCATAAATGACCTTTTAAGTTTTCTATGCTTGTTTATTTAATTTTATTTTATTTTAGCAGTCGCATATCAATGATAAATTCGCACCGATAAGCACCAAAGGTGGGGGGAGAACTTAAAATACATATTTGAGTCCTATGTGCTGTCAGTTACACATGTCCCCTCAGTTGTTGTTTTTTTAGTTTTTTTTTACTTCTAAGGCTAATTTTAATCATCACAGTCGTGACGTCCGGTCTCCCCTTTGGTGTTTACTGGTGCGAATTTAGCATTGATATGCGACTGCTAAAATAAAATCAAATAAATAAGCATAGAAAACTTAAATTAGGTCATTTATGTCACATTTCCGATTGCCTATCTGTTACTACTTTTCCTCATGCTTTGAGACCCTATAACTTCTATACTACTTCGAACTCCAAAATGAAAATTACAGGTTTTGTACAGTATTATTAGATGGCTTGTTTGGCAAAAACAATAATTTCTATCTGGTCCCTCTTTTCAGAAATTTGTCTTTGAAATTCCCGAAATTTGGATTTTTCTCAATTTTGAGACCAAAAAATGCTAGAAAGGGGACCAAATCCAAATTTTCTTCTTACATCTCTGGAAACAGTACAAGACATAGTTCTTACACAAAAAATTACAACTTGGGGTCTCAACCTCAAGTCACCTTAAATAGTCCATAAAAAACTTTGATTTGGCTCATGAGTAAGGTCGAATTATAAGCCCTTTAAGTTCAGATTTCAAAAATATGGTTTGAAATTTTTAAACATTTTCTAAAAGCACAAAATATCTTCTTTCAATGAATGAAAACCCGAACTTTCTATCTTAATGAGAAGAGAGCAGTGGCTGATTCCTAAACCCTTGCAAACCCCTATTTTTGCTTGCCGCAGTGACGAAAAGTGAGCCTAGATTCAAAATGGCTGCTGATAAAAATAAAATAAAAATTGTTTTGTGGTGCTTACTAACAGGGTTATCTATGGTGCAAATATGAAAAAGAATTCAAAATTGTCGAGCAATTCATGCTGATCAATTTCACATGGAATGATCCATAACCAGGTTAAATTACCATCGACAAGGTGCGATACGATGTACGCAAACAATTGAATTTGGGTTAGCACTTTTACTTAAACATTTTCTGCCAACATACAGCAAACCCAAGTATTACACTGAAATCTTAGCTACTACAAATTAATTTTAATTCTCGCTAAGAATTTTAGTGAAAGCTTGGCACCTCTTTTTCTTACAGTTTCCAACATTAATAGTGTTATTGCAATCCGTTCAAAACCGTTTCTGTTATCCATGAAAATGCATGTCTCGATCTCTTGCCATTTTAATTTGCTTTCGTCTTTCTTTCTTAGGATAATGATGGCAGAGGCTTACACCTCAGTGGAGGACACGATGAAGTATTATGGGAATGAATCGACGCCTATCGCTCACTTTCCCTTTAACTTCTTCTTTATTAGTAACTTGCACAAGGGATCGTTCGCAAAGAACTTTTACGATACTGTTCTTCTGTGGCTGGACAATATGCCCAAAGGAAATTGGCCCAACTGGGTGGTAAGTGTATAGTTTTAAATTTGAGTTAAATAGGTTAGTTTTATTGTTTTTATTTTCTGATTCTAAATATAAAAGATGACAATTATAATGGAATCGATGTGAACAAGCTGTGTGAGACAATTCGTGACACAGAAAAGCGCGCAAGTAAACAAATAAACCTTGGTTCGATTACCAACTAAAATTCTTGGTGTGGAAAAGTTATTTTGACAAATTTATTTTGACAACGTACACGCCGGAGAACAGAGACCATAGAACCAAGCGAGATGGAGGTAGAAATTGCAATAAGGAAGTTGAGAAATGTCAAATCATCAGAAATTGACAATATCCGAACCGAATTAATTATAGCGGGAGGGACGGCACTAGTCAACGAAATAAACGTATTGATAAGTGTTGTGTGGAGATAGGGAGGAGCTTCCAAAGGAATAGAAAACCTAAGTAATAGTTTCAATCTATTAAACAAGTAATAAATCAGGTTGTAATAATTACCACGAAATCTCGCCTCTCTCAAAATGTTACGAAGTTTTGTATAATATCCTAGTAACACGCCTGAGCATATATGCAAATTAAATAATTGGTAGATTACCACCGTGGATTTGGAAAACAGTAGATCTACATTCGATCAGATTTGGCCTTCAGACAAATATTAGAGAAGACATGAGAAGAGAGTACAACGAAAGAAAGCATATGATTCTACCAAAAGGAAACAGGTGTACAAGAAAGTAACACCAATTCACTAGTAAAGGCTTTCGAGGATATGGTGCTACATGTGAAGGTAGGGAAAACAAAATACATTATAACAAGCCAAAACGTAGTGGACGAAGGAAACCGAAATATGGCAATTAAAAATATCAAAAAGGAAATAAACCCAAGTTCAACCAGAGGATATAAACCTGAGGATATCCCAAGTTTAAATACTTCGGAGCATACGTAAGAGGCAAAAGCGAGGCCACGGAAGAAATACGAGGAGCAATCACATTTGACCTAGGCTTTTCTTTATAATCAGATATTTATTTACCATAGAGCTTATTTTATATGAGTTATCTTTCGAAGTTCTCTTCGTAGTTGTCAATACATTTTCTCGAGCATTCTGGAAGCTTCCGAAACCCAGTTTTGTAGATTTCTTTATTCTGTTGTTAAAATCATCTCAGGACGACACTTTTCAGCTCTTCATTTTATCTGAACTTCTTCTCTCTCGAAGTTCTTTAATGGGCCAAACGAATGTCACATATCAGGGCTGAACGTAAGCTTTGGTACAACCTACCATCCCAATTCTGGCAATGTGTTCAGCTTCATGCTGTATGGAGCCTAACGTAGTCTTGGAGAAGGCATACTCTTTCTTGGAGTCCTGGTCTCTTTTTTCTCAGTGCTGGTATGAAGGAGTCCTTGAGGAGATTAATACAGAAGATTGCATTTACTGTTTGACTATCTTTCGAAAGTCCAAGAATAATAGCCAAAATATAGCCAACCATTACCTTCGTGACTGATGACGTGATTTCTCTCATCTCGTTAGAAATCTCAACTTCCTCTTCACTCCCACTTTCGACTGCAGGAAAAATCTAGATTTTAAAATTCAGTGTAACTATTATGTTTCTTATTGTTGCTAACTCTATAGTTTACGGAAATCGCAAGTTCATCGAAGCAGTAACAATCGTTCGTCATAGAATTCTATCCTGGGTAACATCAAGCCAGTTTTCAATACGAGCACATATCTCTCAAGGATCTCTTCTAATATTGTTCTCCCAACAACATCAATGTCTTCCTAATAGTCTCTTTCTCTCCGACTTTCCAACCATTATGAGATATAATCTTAGTTTTTCCACATCCGAGCTGCCTATCTTAGTCGTCGCGATTTCAGTATTTTTACAACATCGGGTGAGTCATAATGCCCGTGAAGTTCTTCCTTATGTAGTCTCCATTCTCCAGTCATCTCGTCCCGTTCCGATCCGTATACCTTTCTCAGAATCTTATTTTTAAGCACACGCAATTTATGTTTATCTACTAGGGTCGTACTACAACTTTCGTAACCGTAAGTTATAGTATAAATTATACTATAAAATATAATTTTATATTTTATAGTATAATTATTAATATAGTATAATTCAATATAGTATTATAGTATTCAGTATTATTATTAATATAGTATAGTATAGTATAATATAGTATAATTCAACCGCTAAAATATTACTGGCAGAATAACAGTTCTGTAGATTTTCAGTTTCAACTTTCTTGATATTAATCGCAGGGTTACAAGTTTTGGACTGAATAGAAGCATGTGTTGCCGAATGCTAAGATACTTTTTTATTTCTTCCGTGACCTCGTTCTTGCTTGTTGCATTTACTCTCAAAAACTTTGTAAACTTTTTTGTATGAGACATTTTTAGTAACTTTGATTTCGTCCCGTCATGATTATAAATACGATGCTAGTTAAAATTCACATCCATGCCCCATTCGAGATTCGAACCCAGAACCTTTGAGTCGCTGGCTTAGCGCCCCAACCAGGTTCGCGCATTTAAATTTGTTTAGCCTCTATATGATCTCATCCTTAATAATCTTCATTTCTAACATCCTCTGTGTTTCGTCTTCTTATCATGTATTTTGTTTTTTCTGCAGCCATCTCATCGCAAACCTCTTCAATATATCACTGTAGTTCATCTATATCTTCCCCTATTAAATCTACATCGACTACGTATATGGAGTTAGTTCACGCCATCAATGTTAGTCACCTTTTGCCTTTAATTTTTATTTTTTTACAGTACTCGTAATTCTTTATCTTTTTATCGTTTCAGATTGGCAACCACGATAATTCGCGAGTAGCCACGAGATTTGGTCGTGATTTCGTCGACAGTTTAAATATCATTAGTTTGCTGTTGCCAGGCTCAGCTGTCACTTACTATGGTGAAGAGATAGGCATGGAAGATGCTTACATTAGTTTCGAGAACACCATTGATCCAAGTGGACGGAACGCTGGACCCAATCTCTATCAACAGTTCTCAAGAGACCCCGAGAGAACTCCCATGCAATGGGATGCTTCAAGAAATGCAGGTAAAAACAGAACTCCAGTCTATGTTTTAAACTTACAGCGGCCCCTGAGTACCGGTACGCATACAGTAAATAACTTATTATTGACCCAGGTTCATAGAAAATAACCGAAAGAGGATTTGCAAATTCGAAAATTGAGAATGTGGTTACAAAGATATACAGATTTAAAACAAACAATTTTGTATTTTGATTGTCACGTTCCAATTGGTTCAGTGTTGCGGAATTGCGCTAGTTTTTGACCTTGGAAATCATTCTATAGGTCATTCTCTGTTAATTTGAGTGTACATTATCCTAGCAGATGCTTGGTTTAGGAATTATGCACTGAACTAACGCCGCGTTACTACTGATACCTCTTAACCATTCGCTGAACTATGTATAAATAAAGCTCAGAAGGCGTGATCCAGCAAATGCTTGCCTAGCATAGTGACTGGAGTGTCGTGTCATTGAGCTGGGGTCCCTGGTTCGATTCCCGCTCAGGTTATTTCTTTTTTTCTTTTTTAATTATTTTTTTATTTCTCCTATCGAAAAATGCTCTGCGTTTGCTTCCTCTTGCATTTTTTTTTCATTTACCACAATTCACTAAAATATTGTAGTTAAATTCAAGTTTGACTTTCCTTTCATAATACACGATAAAGTCAATACACATTTTCAACATTTCACAAAATTTACATACATATACATTGAAGTGCCCAAAGTCATGAGATAGCAGAAGGGAACTGACTGACAGCGCGGTCACATCGCGGCAAACCGGTAGAACTGCACGAAATAGTTGCAGTGTGGTCAGTTGGACTTCTATAAGTGCAGTGAAACATCGTGTATCGTGGTGACGGCAACCGCACGGGAATTATCGGCGTTTGAGCGCGAGATGATAGTTGATGTTAGACGAATGAGCTATGTGATTTCGTAAGTCATCCGGACATTGAACTTCACTCGCTCCACAGTGTCAAGGGTGGACCGTGAGTACCGCATTTGAACCTTTACGACCCATCAGGGACAACGCAGTGGCCGCCCAAGTGATGTCTGGGCAGACTCTTTCGGCAAACACACAAACAACAGCGCGTGATCCGAGAGCAGGAACGGACGCCCCAGGAACGTGTCTCAGAGGTCAGTGAAATGCAATTTCGTCTCCATAGGGTATTGCTGCTGAATACCAACACGTATGCCGCTACTAATCGCTGACCATCGGCGGAGGCGACTCACATGGTCTCGGGAACATGTGTATTGAGCCTTAGAGGACTGGCAACGTGTAGCGTGGTCAGATGAGTCACATTTTTAATTGGTGCGGGCGGATGGCAGAGTCCGAGTTTTGCGCAGACTCCATGAAGCCATGGACCCAAGTTATCAACAAGGCACTTTGTAAACTGGTGGTGGCTCCATCGTGGTTTGAGGCGTGTTTAACTGGCATGGTTTGGGGCCTCTGGTCGGGCTGAACCGGATATTGACCATCCAGCTCTATGTTCAGCTTCTTGGTGACCATCTCCAGCTTTTTATAGGCTTCCTGTACCCTGCCAACAATTGAATTTACCAGGATGACAATGCGCCATGTCACTGGGCACCAAAGGTGCCCGACTAGTTTGAGGAACATTATGGAAACCTCTAACGCATGATTTGTCCCGCTAGATCTCCCGGACAGGATCCCTATCGAGCGTATGTGGATATCATCGAACGGGGTATTCGTGCCTATGATCCTCCACCTGCAGCAACCACCGAATTGTGGACGGCAATCGAGACATAGCTGCACATCCCTCCAGCGGACTACAAGTGACTTTCCATGTCTCTCCCACGTTGAGTTCCTGCACTTAGCCGTGTTCGAGGGGATCCCACACGTTATTAAGTAAGGTATCCTCTGGCTTTTGGCACTTCAGTGTATTCGAGATCCTATACACCCCGCACTGCAGACTACATGTACGCCTATATGTACACATCGCCACAGGGCGTTATTTGTAGGATGTGTAAAGGGGAAATTCCCTGGCACATCACTTACAAGTTTTCATGTAGGAAGGGAAAGCCAGTATATTGACATCCATTGCTTTCATAGGTGCGAGTATGCTTGAGCATTAATTTCCCATTCTCCCTCTTTTGGTGATAAATTACCCCCTGCATTGCCAGATTTAGGGTGGAATGTGTTAAAGTTTACAAGAGTGGAATCTTAGCTACTTTCAACAAGCATCTACTTATCAGGTAAGATATTAGAGAAGGAATATCTCAATGTATAGTTAATGTTATGTAAAGGCAAGTAACAGTAGTACACAAGGAAGAGACGTTGATTTTATGTTGATAAAACCATTGAATGTCACCTCTTCAACTTTTATTCAACAATTACACGTTACTTAGATGTTTAATCGTTGGTGCAGCTATAAATACAAGGTTGAAAAGCCAAAACACTCAAAGGTATTATGAACGTGTGCGTTGCTGAATAACCCACTTCAACTCGGGTATGAATACTACATATCTTATGCATATTTGTATGAGCTAGCAGTGTATGTGATAAAAGAAGTTGAAGTGTGTTCAGAAATATAGTAGAAGCTGTAGGATGTGTAAGTCAACATATGGTTAGTTCGCTTAACCAGCCAATAGAAGGAGAGAGGAACGTATGGTTATTATTGTTGCATGACAAAAATTCCAAATTTTAAAATATATTTGAACTTAGTGGTAGCAAATATTATATAATTATGTATTTTGATCACCCAGAAACAGTTATGGAAACCATGATATGTCTTTCCCAATAGTTGGAAAACCGATAACATATAACGTTACAAATTGTCTCATATTTATATATAACCTACAGTATCTCGTTATCTATAAAGATTTCTTAAATTATTTTCTGCTAATAGTTATTATTTGTCGTTAAAACAGGATTTTCAAAATCCTCAAGAACGTGGTTGCCTGTTAATGAAAACTACCGGCGTCTGAACATTGAGCAACAGAGAAATGAAGATGGAAGCCATTTGTGGATCTACAAACAACTTCAGAATGCTCGAAAGAAGCCATCCATCCGAAAGGGGACGTTGTACACGAATTATCACCACAATGTGTTCTTCTTTGCCAGGTGAGTTAGCTAAATATAGGACTGAATAGATGTGGGAAGGATAATAATCTTGAAATGTAAATCTCAAAGATGATAATACAACTGCAAAATCATACGAATCAGAGCCCAAGTACTTGACGGAAACTTAGTGGCAGTGCTTACTGTCTGTTCGTTCACATGTTTAGATGAACATCGTCTTAATGATTATACAGTAAATATCTTAACCCCTACTCCACTACCCGAGCGGTTACAATAGGGTTGACCGATTTTTTTTTTTCATATATTGGGATTCGAGTTGTCATCAAAAAATGTACATTGGTACCAAATAAAGCCATGCCAAATATGGCCGTCCTAAAACATTATTTAACCGAGTCCCTGGACCCCTAAAGGGCGCAATTGATTTTTTCTTTTGTTTTATTTTTTTTGCAAAATAAGAATAAAAATATGATACCAGTTTTTCCACATTATGTGGTTAGAGTAGTTATGGAAAGTTGTGCATTGGTACGAAATGAAGCCATGTCAAATATGGCCAACAAAGGTTTTTGGCCGTTTTCGAACTAAAAGAAAGTCGGTCGTTTTGGGACCCCCCCCCCCAAAAAAAAAAGTTGAGGTTGAGTACCGTGCAAAAGTTATTGAATGTTATGTTATGTTTGTTCGCCCCAAACACAGCCGGATCAGAAAATAATTACCCGGGCTCTGGGGGCCCGAGAAATGTTAATTTTGGAAAGGGCCGTTTTTTTCTTTTTTAGAAATTTGAATTTGAGTAGCGTGCAAAGGTTGTAGAATGTTATGTTATGTTTGTACACGGAAACACACCCAGATCGAAGATATCTAGCGGAACCCCGGAACCCTCGAAAATTTTAGTTTGAAAGCGGCCAAAAACGCTTGACGGGGGCACATTTGACATGGCTAAATTTCGTACCAATGTACAACTTTTCATAACTACTCGAACCCCAACATGTGGTAACTGGTATCATATTTTTATTCATTGTTTTGCGAAAAACAATTGTGCCTTTAGGGGTCCAGGGACCCGGTTAAATATTGTTTTGGGACAGCCATATTTGGCATGGCTTTATTTGGTACCAATGCACAACTTTTGATGACAACTCGAACCCCAATATCTAAAAAAAAATCGACTCACCCTATTATATAATCCTAAACCCCACTGAAGAAAAACAAAGTTTAATTTTTATTTAATATGTTACTGGTACTATTCAGATTTTCACGAAGTGAATTTTGTAATTTGAGATAAATCATTTGGGATTATACACCCCGTTGCTTTAATAATTGGGTTTAGGGTTGCTTATCCCTGACGTATCCAAATTATTTCCTACGATTTTGTGTAATTTTGAAACGCATGTAGATTTGGAAAGCAATTTTTCACGTTTATTTTAATTTTTGTTTCTCAATTTTAAAATCTTTTAAAAATAAACTCTTTCCGCCTCCTTTGGATTCCCCAGATATGAAATTTAACGACTCAATTTTATGAATAATGAAAAACTGGGTTACCACCATCTTTGATTTAAGAATTTCAGATTTTTTAAAACTTCAAGTCAAATTCAGCGACCTATGGAACTCATAGATATGGAATTCCCGAAAATTGAATGTTATTTAAAAATTTGTTCTTACGAGCTGTCGCCATTTTGAAATTTGAATATTTTAAATTTTTTGAAGGCCTTTAGGCAACTTTCGCTCAGGCTTCGCCATTTTGTAATTCGGCGACATTTGGAACTCACAAATATGAAGTGTCACACACACATAGGGTTGCCATTCGTCCGAATTTTCTCGGGATTGTCCCTTCTTTTCAGAAATTATCTCGTGTTCTGCCGCAACTTTAGCGGGACACTTAAATGTCCCTACACTTTTATATTTGACTAATTTTGCCTACTAGTTATAGAAAAATGCATTAATAAGAGATAAATTTCGAAATAACTTGGCATTTTTGAGGTGTCAGTCCATTTCGTTTTTCCTTGTATTGGCTATATTTATATGTTTCAAAATATATGCTATTTATGGCACAGGTATTCTCATAAAATAAAGAATACTGATAATGCTGGGGACTACAAATGGGGCTAAGGTTGATTTATGGGGGCTTCAGCACCCATAGCCCCATTGTAGCGCCATTCTTGCTTTCAGGATTTCTGTGGCGGAAGTGTCCCGACTTTTCACTTTTTAAGTTGGCAACCCTACACACAAGAAAAGTGGAAATAATTCCTAAGCTAAACCATTTTCGGCTGGCCCCATCTTGGATTTTGTAGCTCAAGGCGTTAAATTCAATTCTCAAATTCAAAATGTTTAACTTCAGAGTGATATCAACGGTTTTGAAAGCCTCTGATATGAAGAAAGAAAATGGGATATTTTTTAAATCCAGACATTTCGCGTTTCTGTCATCTTGAATTTCGAATTCAAAGTTTTTCACTTCAGAGCAGAACTCAGTGATCTTTGAAATTACAAGGCCCTTTAAATTTAACGAATATTAAAGTGGTATTTGAATGGTTCGGGGGAAGACAATGTTAACCATCATTTTTACCAAAGGAAAATTTTTACCACAGAAATCGAATGGCAACACTTATATCTACTGAATGTAGAAAAAGCTGAAGTGAACTTTCTGGGAAGCCCCATAAGCCAACATGGGTAATATCTCAATTCACGCTCAGTGTGAGTTACCATTATTTTCCCTTGGACCCTTCATTTAACTGATAGCATGTGTAGTATCCATCACCGGTTGATAATCCAAAACATGGGAAAACAAATAGGGTGAGCTATCAGAATCGCAGGAGAGAGATTCTAGTGTACACATCGATGTGATTATCTTTGCAATTTTCGGATTCGTGTCGTTAAAAAATCAAAACAACTTCTCGAAATTGCAATTGGAAAATTTTCTAGATTTATCCTACAACCAGAGCTTGTTACTTACCATAGATGTACGTTTTGAAATAATTTCAGTCAACCTCGCCCTTCAATATAGACTTTCGCTTCAGCCTCCCCTCACCGTCAACCTCCAGCCCTATCAGTCCATCACCATCCAGCTACACTAACTTCGTCATCGACCTCCACTTGTCCTCATTATCCAGGGTGGAGGGGACGAATGAGCTTGAGAGCTACCTCCAGAGAGTCAACGGAGGTTGATCATCTATGGTACTTACGGACTTCAAGCCTTTCGCTTAACTTAAATTTGTTACCTGTTCAATTACAATTTGTTTGTATCTAATGCTCTATTATAGTACCGCTGACTGGTAAAACAAAAATACAGCACGTGAACCGTATTGGTTTGAAACTAAAAGCGCTGTCGCTCAAAGTCACTTTTGCAAAAGTAAAAAGACATTGATTCTCAGAGCTGATTAAAACTAAAATGTAAAGACCATTGTTAAGTTCATCCCTTGCTTCGTTGGCAAGTAAGATCGCTGGTGATCGAATGCACCCTATATGAAGATTGGAAGGGATTTTTCTCTATTGCTCGAGAAATGTGTCACGATGCTACTTTCACACGTGAGAGCACGTACAACCATGATGACCACAAACCATTTTACTTAAATAAAGTTGCTTTACCAGTCGCTCCCACGCTAGGTGTACTTCTATTTTGTTTGGAGATTTCGTTCCTAATTACTGCATTACCTGTAACTAATGTTGAATTCTTGTTCACTTGAATCAACAAATGTTTCCTCTTTCCACTTTTAAGGGAATTACCGGACATGGAAAGCTACGTTGTTCTTGTGAACATTGGGAACACCATAGAAGAAGTTGATCTGCATGAACTTCACCATTTTCCATCGAAAGGAAAGGTCTACATTAGTGGAAATAAGCTTGAACACACCGTAGGGTAAGTGTACTATTATCTAACCTTTCTTGTAATTCATATAGAGATACCCACCTAATGGTTTAATGAAAAGTGTCTGTCTTACTCTTATTCCCAATCAAGCACCAAACATGAATTTTGGGTAAGAAATCGGTCACTATTTTAATTCAAAATAATATACTAGAGACTATCTGGACTAAAGTTCAGTCCCGTCTCGACTTACCATCTCCATGTCATGTCTCGAAAATCGAGACAAGATCAACATTAGTCTCGTTCTTTGTATAATTATTTATAAAGTTTATTTCGTTGAATTATATTATTTTTTATCCATTGCATTAATTTATTTATGAGAATACAACGGGCTGATGGTTAATTACAACGTTCCAAGAGAATACAAACGAATAATTCGATCAATTAGCAAATGGAAACCCAAGTACAAATAAAAATTATTATAAAGTAAATGTATTCCCTGCAGTGTTTCTTTCAGACTGATGATCAGGGGTATTATTCCCTCCGGACTGAGTCAATTACCCCCAGTTAAAAACAACAAATTTTGTAACAACATGGGTTCATTCATTGTCCTAATATTTCTGCTATTATTTGTTCACACAATCACTGTGTGAACAGAATATGCCACAAATGTGAAATTAAGTCAAAATTATGGAATGTGGAAGGTTTTTTCTTGCTCTATTAAAAGTGATTTCTGCTCTTTTTGTAAAAAAGAAAAAAACTTCAATTACACCTTCTCTCTTCTTTTATCCCCTCTAAACATCTAAAATACTCCCAGAACACTTTTCCTGAAAGAAACACTGACTCTCCTGTGCGATGCGAACGGCTCATGGGGAATGTTCGAGGTAGCGCTCAATATGTTTTCGACCTACGTCACGAAGCGAGGTGGGATGGACAGTCCCATGTTCAACCGCCTTTACGTCCCAAGACTGCCAGATTGGTATTCAATTTGATAGGAGGTTGAGTGCACCTCAGAGCACCAGGCATGGGAACACTGAAGGAAAGTCAGAAAAACAGAAACACTAAGATAACCTGGCCGCTCGAAGAACGCCCTTTGAGTGACTGTGAGCCGCCATCCACTGGCTACTGCGACTCTCCTGCCTGCAATCATGTAACTACAGTCAGTAGCGTTGGTGTGGATGCTACGGTTTCTATCATTGTGAAGACATTTACTGCGTATCGGTGTGTGTATATAAGAGAAGAAAGAAGGCGAAACAAGAAGACAGGAAAGCGCGAGAATAGTTTTCATGAAAGAGGGGGCGGGACAGAATATGTATGCAATGTTGTATATTCTGTAAAAAGCCCTTGTAAACCACGTATGCACGAAGGGTGGATAAACCCAGGTAGAAGTTTGTAATGATATAATTAATTTGTTGCGCATCCTATTTGGCAAGTGTTGCTTTTAGATGCGTGACTTGCACACGCATCCAGTGCAAAGCGCTGGAGTTGCCTTCGTATTGCAGTTCTCCGTCGGTCGTACCTGTAGAGACTAACAAGAAAACTTCGGTGCTATTAGTTGGTTATGAGCCATTGTGTTACTATTGCTTTTATTTTTTCCTTACCTATTTCTTGAGTACGTCATTAGATATTCAGTGCATGTACACTACCTCAGTTTGCTGCACATATTCAGGCAAAATTCACACTCTCACTCACTGATACTTTTTCGGCTTTTCAAGTATGAGTTTATCAGTTTAACATATATATGTCGTAGTTTAGTTTTATGAGTTTGTAGAGAAACTCGGTAATCCACACGCGATCAAACGCCTTCTCTATATCTACAAACACTGTTCCTGTTTCTTGCTTTTGTTAAATTTGTCAGTAGTGAACTCTACTAAACTTACAAGTTGGTGTGTGATGTGCGCAGCAGTATGTTCTGTGTTTTGTTATATCTTTTAATACGTGTTACCAAAATTTGTTCTGTAACTTTAGCAAGAGTAGTAAGTAAGCTTATCCTCTATAATTCAGAAGGAATTTAGGGTCTTTCCCCGGATTTGACAATGCTCCCACCTTCACTATTTTCCAAACTCTAGGGAAGTAAGCATAGTTCATTATGGCATTGTCGATAGAAGTTGTTAACAATTTTATTTTACTGGAAGCTATGGGAGTCATATTTTTATTAATAATATCCTTTAATAGATATATCTTGGACCAGAAAGTTTGTTAGTGAAACAAATTAAGTTCTATCTTGAAAATGTAGTGTTACGGACTATATCCAGAAGAATATAATTATGGTAGACGATTTATTAAGATAAACACTCAATATGTTCCGGTGAATTTCAAAGAATAAAATTCTGCCTAATTTAAGAATATAATGTACTTGAAACCTACTAGCGGGAGGTCCGGAAATGGTCAGAAAACTGCATGTAATGAAACAAGCATGGGCTTCTGGTATAAGGTAGGTGTTGTCGACTTGATGAAATTTTGATATGGAGGCATTCGAAATTTGATTCAGATATCCAAGATGGCCTTCTTTTTCAAAATGGCAGCTCGCGGCACTGCTATTTTACACATCTTCACTCATAGTCAGGTATAAGTAATATTTATGAATTTGGGTCTTTTCAGCAAAATTCTATAGTATCAAAATCCCTTTCAAGTGAGACAAGAAGCAACCATCTACGTCAAAGCAGGTAAAAGGTTTACTTAAGGTAGTTAAAATCCTGATGAGTACATTGATACATAATAAACAAACACATAACAGGAAGTGATCGTAAGCTCAATACGGAACAAT
Source organism: Lepisma saccharinum (assembly GCA_022664845.1). Lineage (NCBI taxonomy): Eukaryota > Metazoa > Arthropoda > Insecta > Zygentoma > Lepismatidae > Lepisma > Lepisma saccharinum. The sequence goes on along the minus strand of JAGDQP010025222.1, from coordinate 10,492 downwards.
GTATGGTTGAACATCGTATATTTACGTTATAAGATTGGGTATAATTAGGCAAGAAACATGAAAAGCAATGCACAAGGTAACCAAAAGAGTTCTTGCCGTTTTTGACGTCGCGTGGGAAGGCGTGACCACTGATGCGGAAATAAGTGCCTCATGTGCTGGAAAAGCGATCGAGCTGGGAGTGGAAACACTGACTAACTAAGACAGATGCTTTGCTACTCAAATCAGTGAGAACTCGAATAGGGGTGAAGACAAATGGAGGGGTCGAAACAGATCGTTCGGGTTTCCCTGCTTTATGAATTTAAGGTGGGCTTGTCCGCAGCCGAATGGCCTAATACTCCAAGCCTTTGGGGATAATGATGTGAATGAATGAACGCACCGCTAGGCGTTGCTATCAGAAATTCAGGTCGGCATTTTTTTTTTGCCTGTGCGATGAACTCCGCAGGTGGCGCCCACAGGACATGGATAATGAGGGCCTGAAGGCAGCCATAGAGGACAGCAGTCAAAAGCGCCGTGAGAATGCCGCATACCTCCAGGTTTATGACCAAACAGTCATACTTCGACCGTACCGCATAGGGAAGGCATTCAATTTGAGCGAGTGGATACCTCACACACTATCGGAAGCCAACAAGGACCAACGAGTGACAACCTGTTTGTCGTTACTTTCTCTACACCACAACACAATAACATTTGATCGAGTGCTCTCCAGTGACGAAAAGTGAGTATTCTACGAGACTCCCAAGCGTTCCAGACATTGCTTGTCACAATGGGACCCTGTGCCTCACAGCACAAGACCACCTGTACACCTAGCAAGATCATGCTTTGTATCTGTTGGGCTAGTCCCCATGTTGTACACTGCAAGCTGCTACCACCGGGCCAAGCCATCACGGCGGATCACAACCACCTTCGTGCGAAATCCTTCGCCAATAAGATAGATTTGCGGCAGGCACTCACGGCTTCCTTTGATTCCAAAACCCCCTCCTAGTTTTACCGTCAGTGGATTGTGCAGCTGTCGGAACGTTGGTAAAAGGTGCTGGGTGCCGATGGCGATTAATTTGAGAAGGAGTAAAGGTAATTGACATTTTCTGTATACCTTTCTGTCTCTATCAAAAACGGCAAGAATACTTATACAATAAATGTATACTTTCTTGTATACCTATACAATAAATGTTGCAGCATTCTGTGAAGATAATACTGATCATTAAACGTTAAAGATAATACTTACACATCGCATATTATCGAGTTCTTCTTTGCAAAATTTGCTCAGCAGAGTGCAAACGAGCTGCAGTTTTCTTCAACTGCAAGCTTTAGAGGGGCATTCTTTCTTGCATTGACATCAGATAAGTTCACAGACACCTTGAGAAACTCTCAGAAGTGTTGACCTCACTGGAGTCAATGTATGATGACTTTTAGTGTCCATCCTCTCTTATTAATTGATGGGTGGTGAAGTAGCTTGGTCCCATATGTATCCGTTGTGATATGGTGTTTGAAGTATATGTAACAAATATTGTCGGTGGTATCTTATTGATGGAACGATGAACCAAGCAGAAGAGCTTTATCCGGACTGTTATAAAAAATGATACTGTACCACAGAAAGACAAGGAGTGAAATCCTCGGAGAGCAAAATGTATCCACATCACAGCTCGTTCCAAAGTGTATATCCATAGCTCTTTCAAATCCTTGGTCCTCATTGCCTCAAAATATGATATTGCGTGAACGACGACATCAGTGTCTATCATGCGAGTACAGATAGTGTGGCATCCATGCTGCACTATAATTAGCTAAATAATAAGACAGTCTGGTGTCTGCTTCCTTAAGGCTACATGCTGACAGTCCTCTGTCATCAAATTCTGTATTCGATTTTGCTTCAACACAATACGCAGGAACCAGCATTGTGTTCTTTTATGGCCTCGCATTTGATTTGCTTTTCTAAAAGCAGCTTAAATTTAAATTTTATTTAAGGCCTTTATGTAATTTTAGCTCATACCGAATGGATGATGGAATATTTGGTGGAATAAAGAAAGTGGGAGGAATGGAAGAACCTTGAAAAACCAGCGCACATACTCTTTGTCCATCACAAGACCTATATGGCAAGCGCAAACAGATGAGGCCACTAAGTTCTGGAGTACAATTTCGTATTTTGTACTCTACTGCAGTGTGGAAATTGAAGCACTTTGAGGTGGGGAGAAGTTTGTGTTTCTATACTGATTGAGACTCTTCTTAATCCCTCTGTTTCATAATGGTCCTCTACCCTCTGCTATTTAATTTCCGAACATTTTCTGTACGTTTTTATGTTTTTTAACTGATTGTATTTAATCAGGGATTACTTGGGATTTCGTCTCTACATTTCCAGGTTTATTGACATATTTTAATTTATGAAATCACAAATACAGCTATATGTACTCACAAAGCAAACTTCATAAGAGCATCAAAATTAAAAACTCGAATGACAAACGTTATTATATCCTCATGGAACTTTTTTTAAACTCATTCCTTTCTTTCTGAACCATACTAGTTCTGAATATAATTTGTAGAAAATATGTATAACAAAATTATATACGAAGTACAATTAAGCAAGTCATACGTACTTCTAAAGTAATGATTTACGACACCCTATTCAATTCCTGTTTTCAATTTTTAAAAATACCGAATAAATCCAGGGAAATATTGACATTTTCAAAACCTAATATTTATTAACATCTTTGAAATTATTTGAAACCGAGTTTGAAGCTTGTTCTTTTAGCTGAGATAACTGAAGGTCCGTAAAGTAAGATGACATTGCCCAAGCTTTCACATTTCTCTTCAATAGCAAATATCTTCAAAATATAGATCAATTAGTTTGATAAATATTCTTAAGTATTATCCAAAAGTGCATTAAGTGTAATATCTTTAATCTTAAGTGCTTTCCAAAATACCATTATTGCTCTAATTTGTCTGCTAGTTTTAAACATATTGTTGAAAAGGAGGCTTGATTATTGAGTCCTTTTAAAATACATTTGAAGTTGGGTTCTTTTGTTCTTGGCTTGTTGAGCTTTTTGGCGTTACTTTGTCGGTAAGTAACATTTTTGCAGGTCCTCAAAAATGCGCAAAGTTATGAAAACTTACGGATTTCAATATCCGTGAGCCCAATTGATAAATAGCAACGTATGTAGCCAAAATCTGTTGTTCAAATGTTTCTAGAAAGCACAAAAGATGCTCAGCACAAAAAAACATTCTAGGAAGCTTTAAGATATTTTAAAAAGTTGCAGTTGTAATATAATCGCCAGTTTTTCTAGATCCATTGAGGTTTTTTTAACGAGATATAAGTGATATCAACGAAAAACAAGAAATATTGGAGCAAAATACACGGTACTGTATAAAGAACGTACTAAACCACCATCTAAAATGTAATTACTGTGTTCCATGTTCAAGGAAAATGTAAAGATGAAACAAATATATTTGAAGTTGTGATATTAAAAACTTACATTTAAATGTGAAATACATTATACCACTCATTAGATTTTAATATCACAAAGTGTATGTTCGCAGGCTATATCCTGCTTATTAGACATTTCTTTGACACACATGTGAAGATCTGTGGACTAGAATATTCTACTGATTTTATTCATTCATAAAGTAGTATATTTCGTCGGTTTGTTTGGCATTATTTACTTTGCTTATTCACCACATACAAAAGTGAAACATGAAATGAAGTAATGTTAATTCTATGCATTTTCAAATATTACAACTCCCACCTTTCAATAAGCTCACGTCATAAGGATAATCTAAGGTCATGTTTGAAATCAGTATAAAAACGTTGTTTAAGATAAGATGCTTTGCTAAATAACTGTTGCGATTTAGCTTAGCATAGAAATATTAAATGCTTAAAAGTAATTAAGAGTGTAACTAAATGAAGTTTTAAATAAATTTTGAGCCCAAACCTTGCGTGATAGAACAAATCTGATGGCATTTCTGAAATTAGCAGCAAGATTTTATTTTATTTTGTGGAAAAAGAGTTCAAGACCGAAAAGATGTTGCGTTGTATTATCTAACGGAAGACCATTGACGTTAATGAATAACGGGTTAGACAATGTTTAAATATTCAGTACATCCTAACACTAGTCAGCTGTAAAGTCGAAAGAGCGAATCCCCGTTTGATTTGAGCTGTGGGAATTATTGTTCGTCTTTTAATTCAGGAAGTATAAAACTAACTTCTGTGGATCAGTATTGAAATAATCGATTGAAACAACGCACGCTGCTCACCATACAGATTTTTTCATTGCATCAGTTGGGTATGATTTATAACTTACACAGGGCCACGGTGTCAGTTGATAGAGCGCTCACCTCTGGTGCTAGAGGTCGTCGGTTCGCTCCCTGCTCATGCCATGTGGGCTTTGTGGTGGACAAACACCGTGTGCGTGGGTTTTCTCGGGGTGCTCCCCTTTCCTTCCACTTTCTTCATTCCACCAATTCATCCCACCATCATCCATACGGCCTGAGCCATAGTTGCCTAAAAGCCTTAAAATAAAATTCAATTCAATTATAGCTTACACAGAAAGAAAGTTGACGTAAATCTCGTTCTTCAACATCAAATATTCCACATAAATAAACTATTATTTGTTAAAATATTTTCTTTGTACAAACTTCAACATGCAGCAAATCATTTGATGGAAGTACTATTGCTTTCAAATTTACCTGAGTTATTGAAAGTCTAACAAAGCCATCATACCACCTCTCTCTCTCTCTCTCTCTCTCTCTCTCTAAATTGTCTAATAGCCATTGATCATACTGCATAAATTTCAAACGTAATGAACAACGGAACCTAATACGTAAGAAAGCAAGACGTAGGATGGTCTTGGCTGTTCAAAGATATTGGTCATGTACTGCCGACGCTACAGATAAGTCACTGCTGTAAATATGTTGTACTGCCTTCTGAGTTCAGACTCTATTTCAGTAATTTAAATGATTATTTCAGTTTTATTTTATTTTATTTTCGGAGTGATTTATTATCTTTCATCAAGCTATTAACAATCCCCCCTCCGTAGAAAGCATGAGATTCCAGCGAAGTATCTAAGAGGTGCCTGGGAATTTCCCCTCTTTGCCCCTTCAATTACCACACTCCTCTACTTCCTTTCTAGCTACATTCCGTAAAGTTTGTCCTTCTCAAGATGGTTCTCCAGAAAAGAAACAAATATTGGCTACGTTTGCTTCGTGAGCGTGTAGTACAGGCTTATTGCGCGATGTAGTGATTTTCTTCTAATGTCGATACCGCAGCCGCAGTCTATACAATTTTCTCTTGTTTACCTTCAAACGACATGCCTTGTTCAATTTGGTGATATTTAATAAGAGTTTCTGCAATGGTCAAATCACAATTTTCCATTGGTATACATTGATTCCCTTTGGTACACAACCCAGCTCATAAAACTTACAAGTAAAAGAACATATGGTTGTCACGCAAATTCGATGCAAACATACGGCATCTGATTCATCATGGAAATATATAGAGATCACCAAAATTTAAGCTGCTAAGGACCATAGGGAGCGGAGCTAGGGAAGATGAAACATTGAATGGCGGCAAAATTAGAGAAAGGCAGGAATGACGGTGAAAGTTAATATCTTGCAAAGAGGAAAGAAAAGCCAACTAAAAGGAACATACCAACCATAAGAAGGGCATCAAGGACTAGGAAAGACCAAAATCAGGGTTGCTATCTGGAACGCAGTGTTGCCAACTCCGCAGAAAGTTGAGATATCAGATAGAGCACAAGAATAAGTAATAAGTAACACAAAAGACAATAGGGAAAACTGTGAACGCATGCATGAAAAGGGTGAACGATAGTCGTGCGTGAATATTGGAAGCGCGTGAATACACATAGAGTAAAAATAGAAAACAATACTCACCCGATTTATTTAGCTGCAGTTGACGTGAAGGTCACGAATGAATGCGTAGTCAACACAAACATTTCTCGCAGTGAGCACAGCGGATGAAAGTAAGCTGGTCACACGCGTCCCTACAGCATTACTCTGTAAGTCCTGTTTCGAAGCAGTACTCGGAAGGTGATTAGAATTGCCCGGGATATTCACTGGAGTAGCCACATTCTAAGAATGCAAAGCGAATCATCTTTTGGAATCGCCTTGGGGGAAAACTGGTAATGAACAAAAAACTGAAGGCGGAGAAAGGTTTCGCGTTGACACACTTTAGTGCTGGATGAGAACACCAATGTATCTGTGATAAACTTCACCATGTTTTAAATGGACGAAAGAAGAACACATCAGCAGGTTGTACAAGGCCTGTACATTTCGCAGGAATCAGCTTATTATAGAACTCAACACCGGCAGGAACTGCCCTGTTGTGAAGATCATCATCCTTGTTTGCAGCTCAGAAGTCGACCAAAAGCAAAACACGATCCTTACCCTGTAGATCGGGCCACGAAACTTGCTCCAGGAAGATTTGCGAATCGTGTTTGGTCATATTCGCTGATCTACTTGCATATGCTTTCACATTAGAATATTCAGCGGTCATGGTCGCTGGAAAGTGACCACTGGGCTCCGCAACAAGAACATAGATATGTGGAAGCAGTGTGCCATTCATTCCAAACACCGTCATAATCATATATGAATGCAACGTTGCGGCGATTGAACCCATGGCACCTTAGATTGGGTTGCTGCCCTGCATGGCAAGAGTTCTGCCAGAATGGAACACTTTGTCAAATCTGAACTGATTTGTATTAAGGACCTGCTCTGAAGTCAACTCGTGCTTTGCAATGAAAGACTTGATTTCATGAACAAAGTCTGCGGCGGTTGTTTGAATAGCAGCGGCATCAACGTCGACTCACGTACCAACTTTATGTGTAATCTTGCGCGAAAATATTTTGTTTTCGTTTGAAGCGCGTGACCCATGATCTGAACGCTGTGAGTGGATCAATTTATTTCTTGATATTCATTTCCAAGATGCGTATTGTGCGGTAGTGAATAATTGCATTGCGTTGTTTCATTGCGATGAAATGCTTACATACAGCATTATTAAGGCATTTTTGTAAGGAATGTGGGCGTCTGCAAGGCGTTGTGAGTGTCTTTTCAAAACTTTTCCAAGAATATCTTATTTTTTATTTTGCTTTTTTGTGCCATAACGGAAGTGATTTTCAGACGCGGTGACATGTCAATCGCTAATCCAGGAAGATGCAGCTGGGAAGGCTGCGGCCCTCTGGGCTGCTGGTCCAGATCTTGAATGCATCGACCAAGTAATTGTCCGGTAATTTTGTGAACGGTTTCTTTGGTGGTGATGGAGCATAAGATGAACTACTGCTTTCGTGGTACTCAACGACTGGTGGAGTTCGCTCTTGCAGCAACGTCGTTCCCCATGCTAATGCTGTATCATCACCGAAATCACTTTCAGTGTCCTCATCATCTGTGCCATCGTCGTCTATCATTAGTATCATAGTGTGTTAAAATCATCCACAACAACTTCTTCGTTACACAGCTGCGTTTTAATCTGTTCTGCAACGATACGTTCCTCCCGCATTGGAGTTTCCTGCGAGATGCCGAACGCACCGCTAACAACCTAGCAACCACAGCTTGTTGCATTCTGTACAAATATGATGCGCCTAGTAAATCACACTTTCGTCCCCTACACAATACACAGAACCACTTTTCAATATCTCGCCCTCACTTCTCACAATATCCGTGCGCTACCTACGTTCAAATCCCTCGCTTCTCCTATTCCAAGTATGAACCATAGCAGCTCAATTGACCTGTTGTGTCGTATGTTTGCTAATATACCATTAACTCAAGTACCCGCAACTTGTTTACATAGCAGCCTCCACAGTACCATCGAACTCTGTGTTCAATGACGCTACCTGACCTTCGTGGTGGAATGCTCAGACACAGAAACACCAATATTCGCTCACACTTACTCCTATCACCATAAGCACTGGTTCCGTCTCGCGCCTTTACGTCCCACACTCTCTGCGCACTTTCTACGTTTGCATGACCTCTCTACTCGCGTTGCCTGTGGCCCATAAGATAAGTTTTTATGTCACTCTGTTGACCATAAAACATACAAGTATGTACAATGGTATAGAACATGTCAGTAACAGTGTTATGACATAAAGAATTATACATAGATGAATGAAAAAATATAATAAAGTACTACATAAATTAAGATGTTACAAAACAGCAAAAGAATGTAAAAAATCTTAAAAATAAATGAATAATTACATCAAATATACAGCAATTGTAGAGTATTACATTTCTGAATACTAATTATTACATTACAGTAGTTACATTTTTCAGTATTTATCTCCTTTGTATATACCTTTTTAATGCAACGTTTACAAAAAAGTACTTAACACTCCACATGTTCCTTTACTGAGTAAAAACAATGATATAACAAAAATGACTGCAGTTCTTTTCCGAACAGACTAAGTGTGTTTTGAGACTTTATACTGCTAGGAAGTTTATTATATAAAACAATACCAGTGTATTTGCATCCGTTTTCATACAAGACAGTACGATGTTCCACTAAGGAGAAATTGTGTCTATTTCTAGTAGAGTAACTGTGTTGGTCCCCTACAAAATTTAGCGTAACTTCAAGGTGTTTCTTAACAAATACAAGTATGTTAAGTAATGTACTGGCAAGGTAGTGGAAGTATACAGAGCTTTTTAAAGATTGCCCTGCAATGTTCTCTATTAGCACGTGTCATGATTCTAATAGCTCACTATTGTTTTTTTAAATATGCTACTGGCTTTGCTTGCATTACCCAAAAATATAATGCCATATATTAGGTCCGGCTGAAATAAGCTGGAGTAGATCATTCTTAAAGTAGAATCGTTCAGTATATTTCTTAGGCCCGTAATTGCATTTTGAACATGGTTTAGTTTTTTGCTAAGGTCTGATATGTGCTTATCCCAGGACAGGTTTTCTTGTATCCATATACCCAAAAACTTTGTTGATTTTACGAATTCTATTGCCGTGTTTGCAATTTTAATCATTGTTGATTGTGAGCATGGCACATTACACCACACCTCTAGCAATTTGTACTACCAAATCACCTGGTCTTGTTTATATTGCAGCGGCAACTACGGGGTTTTCCAGTCATTTTTTTTTTCAGAAAAGGACACAATGTGGGGTTTGGGTTTCCAACTCCGAGGCCACATCGGCCCTTCAGGTGAGGCTAGGAGAGTGGAAAAAAGCCTTTCTGGCCCGCGCGACGGTACCATCCCGGCATTCGTCTGGTTGAACTACGGCAAATCAGGGACAATCATTGTCTTCCTCACGTGCGACGCACGACTATCGTTCACCCTTTTCACGCATGTGTCCACAGTTTTCCCTATTGTCTTTTATGTTACTTATTACTTTTTTGTGCCTTGTTATCTTCTGCTATATCCGATATCTCAACTTTCTGCAGAGCTGGCAACACTGCGTTCCAGATGGCAATCCTGTTTATGGTCTTTCCTAGTCTTGATGCCCTTCTTATGGTTGGTGTGTTTCTTTTGCTTGGCTTTTCTTCCCTCTTTGCAAGATATTCACTTTCACCGTCATTCCTGCCTTTCTCTAATTTTGCCGCCATTCAATGTTTCCTTTTCCCTAGCTCCGCTCCCTATGGTCCTTAGCAGCTTAAATTTTGGTGATTTCCATATATTTTCACGCTCAATCTGATGCCATATGTTTGCATCGGGTTTGCGCGACAACCATATTGTCCTTTACTCGTTAGTAACGTTCGTAGCAAATGATTCGTATCAATCATGTTTGTCACTGCATCGTCTATTCAGTGCAGGAGACACTAGGGGGTCCTAATCACCACCACCTCCTTGCCATATAACACCTGGCTGCCAGTTCAGTGATAACCAGGAGTTCATGTTTTATGGACAACAACATCGAATATGAGGGGGTAACATGTAAAATCCTGCATGTTGATCGAAGTTTTTTTTTTTAGATGTGAGAGAAAAAACTTGTTGGTGTTCACTAGAGGAACTCTAACCTGGGTGGCGCTAATTGAAGTAAATTGAGGTATAAATTTTCCTTATTACTTTACAGCCCTGTTTCGTACGACAAAACTGAACCGAAAGTTGATGTAAATATATTTGGGAGATAAAAAATTTAAAATGATTGCAGGTGAAAAATAATATAATTGCCTTTTGTATCTGTAATGACTATCATGTACCTAGATAGACTCCAACACTGATTACTCATTAGGTATCTTGCCTGTTGTGTTTTGTTATGAATAAATTAATAAATAAATATTTGAACGATAAATATTTATAACATTATAATACATCTCATTTGTGATATTAGCGGTAATCAAATTTGACTTTAAATTTCTAAAAAAAAAGCCCATTTTCACCCTAAAAAATCTCTGCAAACTAGTGTTGTCCACGATACGAGACGAGACAGAGAAACGTCTATGGGAAGCGAGACTGAAGGTTCATAGTATACAGTATACGTATGTCCGAGACCAGACGCTTGCTGGACAGACATTTTCGAGACGACATTTCTACTTCAACATTAAAATATTTAGAG
>JAGDQP010025221.1:0-18342 GCA_022664845.1 Lepisma saccharinum | reverse complement strand
ACGCTCACAAACGAGTCTGTTAGTGGCACTCATATACCAGGCTTGCCGGTTAATAATTCTTAATATTTAAGAGATGGCGCTGAAAACAAGGGTTGGTTCACAGTCTCATTTATTATGTCATTTTGTTGCTATGACAGTACCTATCAAAGCACCATTTATGTTTAAACGATTTCAAGTTCGCGTAATATTTTTTGTGTAATAAACATGTCGAATTTCGAGTTAAATAAAGAGCATTTGCAGCACGTACTGCTTTTCTTGTTCAATCAAAAGAAAAACGCAAGTGAAAGACGTTGTACACTTCTTGAAACTTACGGTGACAACGTCTCAATTGCAAGGAGGTTGTGTGCGTTAGTTTAGACGATTTAAAAGTGGTGATTTCAACTGAAAGACAAAGAGCACTCAGGTCAACCAGAAAAAAAATGAAAATGCCTAATTGCAAGCATTGTTGGACGACGAAGATATGCAAACTCAATGGCAAATGGAAGAGAGGTTGATTGTTAGTTGCCGAAACTTTTGTGATCGTCTGCATGCCATGGGAAAGATACAGAAGGCAGGAAAATGGGTACCACATCACTGAACGATAGACATATGGAAAAGCGAGAAATGCTGTGTGAACTTTTGTTTCCCCGGCATGAAACAATTAATGTTTTCATTGGATCCTTACTGGAGACGAATAATCGATAGATTTTAATAATCCGAAACACAGAGAATCATGGGTTGACCCAGGACAATCATCAGCATCGACCTCAAGACCGGATCCCTTTGGAAAGAAGACAATGCTGTGAATTTGGTGGTATCAGAACGGTGTAGTGTATCATGAGCTATTCAAACCAGGTGAAAAAGTGAATACCGTTCGTTACTGTGAACAAATGATCGATTTGAACCATGCATTGATCGATAAGAGACGAGAATGGTCTACAAGACACGGCAAAGTTATTTTGCAGCACGACAATGCCCCATCACAAACAGAGAAAGCTGTCATAGATACCATTTATGCACTTAGCTGGGAACTCTTGCCACACCCGCCGTACTCACCTGACTTGGTTTCTTCCGACTATCACTTGTTTTCATCGACGTCTCACGTACTTTCCATGCAACAGTTCAACAATTACGGAGTGTCAAAAAGTGAACTATAAACCCAATGTTGATGCTTGAACTTGCATTTGAAAGCTCTTTGGTTTACTAAGTCACAGAAAAAAAATGAGTGAGTGGAATATCCCTGGAACTCTATAGGGCGGTTCGAAAATAAAGGTTCAAAATTTCACACTTCTTATGATAGCACTGACCCCAGACTATATAGGTAACCAAAACTTGTGGAATCGTAATCTACACTTTAACACCTTTCAAACGGTGTAGCTCTGCCACATGTCAAAATCAGAGAAGGGGTTCAAAATGTATGATTTTCTTTTAACGAAATTCCAGAATTTTCAAAAATGACCGAAAAGTGTGTCTGTAATACTATACGTCATTTCGCTTTACCCCCAAATTGTTGGTACCAGGGAGGGGGGGGGGGTTGAAGATCAATTGTGGGTCCCGTAGGGATAGAAAGATATTTATTTTTTATAAGAGTTATCGTTCTCGAGATACGGAGTTTACCATGGTCCAAAATCGACCTTCTGTATGAAGACTATGCACTTTTTTAATAGGCAGCCTTTCAAAATAAGTGATATCAGTACAAAAACCCTTCGGGGTAAAGGGAAGAATGACGCAAGAATTCTACTCCAAAAGAAGTTACATCCATTTTACGAGTGACTTTCTTTGTGTTACTATGGCGGAAAGGAGGATACTAAGCATCTTCATTTTATTAGTTTTATTACGAAGGAAACATTTTCGCCATAGCGACACAAAGAAATTCACACGCAATATGGATATCACTCTTTTGTGAGTAGAATTCTTCCGTTATTATTCCTTTTACCCCCTTTTTTTTGTACTGATATCGTTTATACATGTATCTCTCATAAACCGACTATTATGTTGGTATTGATCGACAAACGTTTTCTCTGGTATATTTCTTATTCTGTTCTTTCGTTTCCTTCTCAATACATACGTCTGAAGATTATTCCTTTTTGCAGTGGCCTAAGGACTATATTGGCTTGGCTATATGTGGATTTTCATTCACCCAGTCTTTTGTTTTAGATATCATAGTGTGAAATGCTTAGGTAATTGGCTTTCGAAATGTTTTATGATGTGGCCTAACATAATCATCATAATGAGTAAATCATGCACAAACCCGCATGGCACAGAACGTCAATGGAAAATCCAAAACTGGTACAGGGACATTCCATTTACGTCAATATACAATAATGGACCTCCAAAACGTTAGTAGCGTTATAAAATACTATTAATGCATAGTTTGCGTGCAATTGTATACGTAAGTGTGTGTATCTGTGTCAAGTGCACCCAGATAATTTCTTCCAAAATTAAATAATTTGTATTTTTACCTACTACATATTTAGATATTTTATATTTTGTATTCTTCCTGCTAGTATTTTACATCGTATGTCTCATAATAACATTTTGTCCATGTATTCTGACTAGATAATAGCTAACTTTGAATTACGTTAATACCGAAATATTTCATCTAGCAAAAATCTTATTTTCACAACAGGAAAGTTAAAAGCCTAAATTAAAGAGATATTAAAGAAAAGTAGCAGTAATTAAAAAAATAGAAGAGTAAAAAGAATGTCAAGCAAAGAAAAGAAAGTAACATAAACAACTGAAAGAATAAAAGGCGAAAAATATAAATAGTAAAGACGATAAAGAAAATTAAGTAAAAGATTTTAGAAATTAATACATTTCTTAGTAAAAAAGTTTTTAAACATTATGTTGTATGGGCTAGTCTAGTAACTGTTGACTTCGGTCCGTCACGATTAACCGCCATGCTCTAGTTAAAAAAACAACAACACATATTCCCCTGCCCGGCTCGAACACGGGACCTTCGAGGTTTTGGTTTAACGCCTTACACTGCACGTCTACCCGATGGGCTCCATTTCTCCATGTTCTTTACAGAATCAACCAGCACTTCAATTAAGGCCTTTAAAACAAGAGTGATCTAACGAGGGTACATTCCCAACTGATAAGTTGATATTAACATGCAATATTTTTTATTGTCTTTTTACGAACGTACATTTAACGGAAATAATATTAACAGACTCACGAGAGGCCATATTTATATGTAATAATTATTTGAAATTGTGAAATTGAATCTATTTGCACTAGTTTCAGCAAACCGACAAGGAAATGACGTATCGTAGTACACAAATGTATAGTGGTGGGAAAGGACAACATTTTAGTGACATTGCTCAACGTGGCCACCAGTGAAGATAACTCGAACCCCGTAAGAGGAAGGTCAAATCAAACAACTATAATTACTTTCTGGGTAATTTCTCGTGTTTTTGATATGTAATACCACCCACTTGCTACTTGAAAATATTGACTTCCAGACAATGCGGCAGATTTCAAGATGGCAGCTACGTTTATAATTGTCATCAAAATGTATTCCCTTCCCACCATTATAAATTTGTGTACTACGATACGTCATTTCCTTGTCGGTTTGTGAACTTCTTGGCAGTACTGCGACTTTTTACTCACTGCAAATAGGACCGATTTTCACAATTTCATATAATTATTACATAAAAATATGGCAAATCTTGGGTCCTTTAATATTATTTTCAATATATGTAGGTTGGAATAAAGACAATAAAAGTATTTTATATTAATATCGGCCAATCAGCTGGGAATGTTCCCTCGTAACTAACATTTTCAGATAAAAAAATTAAGTTCATTGTTTATATATATATACGTATATATAACGCAAAATTTATGTGCCAAAATATTCAAACTTTGCACAAAGACACTTATAAACAATATCTTAAGTTTCCAGCAAGTATTTAGATCTATGATAACAGAGTAGTTCAATATTTATGACACTATATGTTCCAAAAATGTTTTAAATGTATAGAAAAATTTTGCTTTCATAAATACCACGTTTATGAACGAATGTGGTAGGAATTTAGTAAAAGGTAGAGGAGATTTATTATAGCATGATTATAAAGATATTTTGAATATTCTCCATATATGAATCGAGGTGGAGAACCTTATATGCAAGAAGGGGAGAACCATCCTGTTAGTCAAGACAAAATTAAAATAATCGGTTGCATAAATTCAATTTATACGATTCGTAAACCTTTGTGTAGAACTCCTATTGTTACCAGTGAGATTTTAATCAAACTGTTATTAACTTGATTTTTCTTAAATTAACGATGAACAAAATACGTCGTTTATATATCATTTATTAACTTTCTTATTTAAAATACGTGGCAATCGTATAAGCATTTTAAAATATGCTATGAAAAGATAGGATAATGTTCTAACTGTCTAAGTGCCATTGAACACTAAGCTTGAGTTTTAATGGTTTTAGTGTCCAAGTTTTCCCTTCATTATTGACGTCGTTTGAACAAATGCTGATTCATACAGTATTGAACAGCACCAATTTCTTAATACTAGATTCTTGATAGCATCGAGAAAGCAAAATCTCGGAAAATAAAATGTACTTTATTACAGGAGTTCGTTAATTAAACCCGACGAGCTTCGGGCTATTTTTAGACTAGTAAGAGTAGCACACATTGTTTCGGATGTCCTGCTAAGTAGCACCAATTGAGCACTGAATCATGGAAGTTTCAGACTTCATACTGCATTGGCGGGGGTGGAGTCAAGTTTACCCCACAAAAGCACGGATAGTTTTGAAATTAATTTAAAAGACACAGTTCTGTAACATGTGACGTTTTGTAACTGTCGAAAAAGTAGAAGAATTAGAAGAAGAAAATTCTAAAAGAAAAAGCAGAAGATTCTACGTTCCGAATCCGCAATATTTATCTAACACTTGGATTTTTTATTTTTCATCATAGTGATAGTAAATTAAATCACTTATGAGATGAATGTAAATTGTGCAGAAACGCTCGTGGAAGACATTCTTGGTTTGACACTTAACAGGATAAATTCTTCTTTAGTATTGTGCATAGAAAAATGCATATGTTTGTAGATAAAACTAAAGTATGTTGATAAAGTTGTTTATTAGTAATATATACTCCACAAGGAAATGGACACAAATATGAAATAAATACATAACAAAAGAAATAAGTGATACCTGCGCATTAGAACTTTAGAATTTGAATCAGCATAAAGGACATATAATAAAATAGAAACAAAAATACACATTACCATGACCATTGTATCCGCAGAACTACATTAATATAAACAAAACGTATTGAAGACAAAGGAGAGGAGAGTAAAATGAAAATGAACAGAGCCATGTACAATATCATATGTACAAAAATATTCTTCCCTCTCAACAAGCTGATCTCAGAAAACCTTTTCGCTTTGACATGACCGAAATTGGAGGGAAAGGATTAGGCAGCAGAGAGAGGTGAGATGCAGAGGTAACAACATTGCGATTGCAGATGATCAGAGGCTTCCTCTAGGAAACGGCAATCGTGTGACGGGGATTTCTCCCAGGGGAAATCACTACAGGAACAGATCGACATGCACGTTTCGTTTTTTTCGCAGTGATTCGAAGAGAAGTGATAGAAAGTTCAACGGATCTTCGTATCATATAAAGCTCGGGTTTTAGCTTCCTACTTCTAGCACTTTTTATCAACTTTCCGTAATTAGGCTCCAAGTCAGTGAAGGTGAGTTTCACACATCATCCTTTCTTTACTGTTAAGCAATGTGAACATGGAACTGGAAGGTATTGGCTTCTCTGTCTAACTCTTATACAATATACTATCTCTCGTTGTCTTTCTGTGCTTGTATACTGTTACGTCGCGATGTTAATCACGTTGTTGTCGACAACTACATTTTAGATCATTTTCGTACATTTTACGAAATCAAATCATAGTATTTTTACTTAATTTTTCCTACCAATGCTTTCGTCTGCATTGTTACCTATAAAATTAACAAACAGAAAAGTCAATGACGCGAAACCTCACGAAGACTTGTAATGCTGAGTTTTCGTATTATGTATAGTTGTAAAAAAAAGCTTTTCAAAAGTTCGTTTATTATTGTTACTCCAGCGTAAGCTTGGCGCATACCTGTGGGATGTCTTGTTTCCCTGTGTAGTATTTTATGATTATCCCTAGCCGTGTTTAACACATTGTCATCCAGTTGTGATTTCATCTCATTGTCTTTCAAGATTTCTTCTACGTCCTGGCTGTTTATTACTCTTTGCCATGTTCATAAGATCTATTTAGGTCTGTCTATACAGGGTGTTTCAGGAGGAAAGGTAAATATTCTGGAAGAAGATTGTACAGGACTAGAACCGCAAGAAAATGTATATGAATATATAATATTTAAGACTTAATTTCAGAGATATACTTACATAAAAGTTGTGGAAGGGTGACAAGTTATATCGGTGTCTAAAGCACTAGGACTAAAGTAAATCACAGTAACAGTGACATAACATGTTTTAGGACGCTATAGGTCACCGTTGGTATACACATGTGTCAGAGAAGATGCTCGAAAATGTCTCCATTAGCCTCCATACACTTGCGGTCCCTCACTAGCAATGACTAGCCAGAATGACTAGGTACCTTTAGGACGTTCCTCTTGCCACCCACCAGCGTACTGTATCGTATGCGAGGAGCACCATGCAACGTGACGCGCTATGTGACTTGCTTGCTGAACACAGAATACCCAGGCTGGTGGACAGAACGTTTTGGCCCTGTTCAATGGCCTCTTAGATCCCCAGACTTCTTGTAACCTAATCTTGTCTATCAGAACCGCTTGAAATGTTGATACATTAATTTTTCTTTCTTTATCCATTGATAGCGAGAATGCTACTTTCATGTTTTGTGCCTCCTTCCCTTATAGCCCATTCATTCGTCGTCTGATGTTCACGGCTAAAACAATATAAGCTTCAATGAATACGCCGATTTATACTGGAAACATTTAGTACGATATTAAAAGCACTTTCCTTGCACAGTTACATGCTGGTTATATTAATTGATAGAGACTTAGTTCTTTATTCTATTCTCTTGCACACACGTTGTTTTGTCAAGTGATTGAGATCACCTCTAGCAACTGTTAGTGTCTATCTCTATTGAAGTTGCATAAGGCAGGAAGTGACTAATTTTCGTGTTCATTTGCACTAATAATTTAAGGTTCTAACTCTTTTGGTATGCCTGTCTTCACTTCCATTTCTCTCTGTCTGTCTGTCTTCCTCTCGTTCTCTCGTTCATCCTCCCTCCCTCCCCCCTCTCTCTCTCACGTACGCACACACACACGCAAACACACACGATATATGTGTCTGTATTTCATGGTGTCTCTGTGTGTGAGAGAGATCGCGACCTCTTGACATTTTCAACTCTCCTTTTTTCACACACCCTGGCGTCTTACAGCCGAAGTGCTAACGACACACGGTGCTTTATGAATAATTCATGGTCATTTTCTGTACATTAAACTGCCATCCTACTCACTAGTACTTGTTCCACCACATATGCAAATACACTTACACAGATAGACACCTTTACATACCTGAGGTGGCAGCGTATTACACATGCACAGACACAGCACATGCAAATGCATACACTAAGATGGTGACAACTAGTAAAACCGCCATTCTTCATTCTACACAAAATTTTCGTAACTGAAAGTAGTCATTAAAATATGTAATTGAGTAGAGTTTATAATTGTCTAAAAAAATGAAATTTTAGAAGATGTTTTTATGTTGAAATTAATTTGTACATCAACAAACGAAAAGTAACCGTATATATAAATGAAAATAGTATGAAGACTATTGTTTCATCCACTTTTTCGGAAAATTTGAGCAAATATTAACAATAAACTATATCACCTGCGTAGTGTTTAAAATGATAAGTGCCCTCTATACGATTTTCTAACCACCTAAAATTGAAAACGGGCGGCGAAAAATAGTCGAGACAACAAAATCTTGTTCTTTAAAAAACTAGGAATACACATCTAAACCATACTGCTTCCAAAATGAAACAAGAATATATTTCAGGTTTAGTCAGTGCCTCTTTTCATTCTATCAACAAAACAATTTGTTTTGACTTACACATTTATCCTTATTTTTTTCTCAAGAATGTGGTTTGTGGGTTAGATTGTTTTTCGTCGTATGTATTCAATTATTATTAGGGATGGACAAAGAACCACTCTAAACTGTATCAAATTCTTTCATGTTAAAAATTATCTAATCATATTTCCTGGTAACATTAATCATTATATAGTAGGCAATGAACCTCTCAGCCTTATCGACTGAAGCCTATTAGGTCGGGTTTCAACCTTGCAAAATTGTTATGCAACTAGCAGTTTACATTATTAACAAGAAAATAGAATATATTAACAATCTGATTGCTTATATTCCTCCTTGAAGATAAATTATATTATGAGCTTTAGGCATCTCAGACTCAGATCAAGAAAGGGTGGGAAAAGGATGATAGATGGTAGCCACCCAAGATGTTGTTCGCAGGTGCCATCACGATATTTGCCTGGTATGACTGAGATAAAACCAGTCAGGATATATGACCGCTGAGACCGTTCCAAGAGCCTTTTAACTGCTAACCCAACTCTCTACCAATTGATCTATGGGCGCTCCATACACATTCCACATGATGCTAGACAGCCATTCTATTGTACAACAAGCTCTTTCGGTGATCTACGACAAATAAAACACAAGATGATGATGATTAATTGTTCATTTCTTATAACTTTTTTTTCGTATAAATACGTGTAAAACATGCTCACATCATATCCATTGTATTCATGCGTAATAAGTATTTGTGCACTTGTATATATATATATGGGCAGTGTGTGTATATATTCATATTCGTAAGTATTCTGAATGGTATTAGTTTTATACTAAAATCTAGTCTTCATATTGATTGTATCGCATTTCAACTAATTAGATATAATTCTCCTTGACACGAAGGAGCGATGGACTTGGAGCGAAATGTATTCTCTTAGAATGAGAGATTGAAATTGTAGTAGTGTATGATTCTGAAAGGTTCTAAATAATTATCCCATTTCTTGTAACTGACAAAAGGAATTTTTTTTGGCAAAACATGAGCTTAATAAAATTATTTTGGAAGTGTTAAATTATTATGTTAAATTATTAAATCACTGGGGCTTGGACATTGTAAACTATAAACATTGTCATGTTAGCTTGCGGAAGAAGAAGAGTAATGGAAGAAGGTATTGCAATAGGTTTCCACCAATATATGAACCCTAAATTAATTTGTTTTAGAAGTCACTTTAATCTATTTTTAAAGAGCACAGAATAAATATAAATACGTTTTAATACAAATATCGAGTTATCTAAATTAAACATTATTATTAATTTTGTTGCAATAAAGATAATTAAATATACATGAAAGATTATGTTCAATCTATTAATTAAAATATATTGTTTAAAATATCTTCAAAATGGTTTAAAACTACGACCCAAGAGCATTTTGAATTTTGGTTGAAAATCAAATAGTTTTGTTTTTGCAATAACCTTTATCGTTCCAATAAATATCCTCCATCAGATTTAATTATTATTCGCATTTCCTACGGAAATGGCAAATTGGTATTAGGGATTTAAAATATATTTCTCAATGCTGTAATGAGATATATTAAAGTAATTTTCTTCAATTATACCTAAAGGTATCATAAACTTTATTTCTAGAATACGTTCTTAATAGCATTTTACATTTAAATCGATGTAGTCGTTGACTTTCTACGATTGATTGTATAATATATTCCAGTAAATATTTACTGGGGAATAATTAAAATGTTTATGTAAAAATTCATATTTATAAATTATAGACGCAACGAACAAAACAATAGAGAATCGAAATGTGAAAAGATTGCATTTTTCGTTGTTCCATCAGTCAGTTCACTTGAAACTTACCCTGTGGATGGTGGACTAGTAACCCGGGTTCACTTTAGCAGACGTTCCTCAAAAATGGAAAATTTACAGCTGGAATAGAGTATTTATGTGGATGGTTTTCTTTTTGGTAACTAGTTTCTGAGTGGCGGTTACAGACTAACCAACGTGGCAGTATTTTTTTCGCAATCCAATTTCCGTAGTATAAATTACCTAACCTAAAATAACTCAATGTAGGCCAAGTACATGAAAATTTTCCCAAAAATTGGGAAAACTAGTAATATCTTTGAGGGCCGTTTTCTAAAGTAGCTACTGTCGTAACCTGAAATAAGACGAAAATAATCATCTCGAAAAGTACTAGCAGATCAAAAATTCACCCTTCCACAAAAATACACCAGTAACAGAAAACAATAATTACAGCTATATCAGTACAAAACGTACTATTTTAAAATTTATTGGGCTGTACTTCACTCCCCATGCCCCTCTAATAAAAAGGAATTAAACAAAACTTTAAAACAGACAGCAATTACAGACTTGAATTCCTATTTGTGAAACTATGTCTACGATAGGTAACATTACTCACATTATAAGTTTATTTTAACAATACTAAAGCAAACTGACTTAAATTTACCTAACTTGAAACCAGTAATTTGTAAGGTGGACCACCCAAGGAACCCTTCAAATATACTCTTCCTAAGCTTAGACTCAATAACATCGTACACATCGTAAATAATTCGATATTAAATAAAGCTAACAAACCTAACTTTATCTAACTTGAAGCGGTGTATGTATGGCAAAATCAGGATCAGGCCAGGCAATTGTGAAAAAAAAATGTTAAGAAAGCCATTGGTAGAACTAACATCTTCAGAAACACATCAGACGCTCATTATAATACACAATAACGTCTTAAATATATAAAAAATATATTTAAACGAGAAACGTCAAACGGATTGCAGCAGAATTAAAAAAAAAGAAACACATTTCTGTCACATAACGCTGACAACCAATTAGCAGGCACAATACGGATTGAATGAAATGTCGTGTAATAAGAAACAGCTGCTAAGAAGATCATAACTGCACGTTGGAATAAGGCGAAACTAGATTTGGAAACACGCTTATGTGATATTAAACATACGAACATAAATTTAGGATAAAATAAATTCTATATGAACCACATAACTAACACAAGATTGTTATTCCTATATAAATCGAATGTAATCTTAATGTATCGAGAGAACGAGAAAGAGAAAAAAGTGAGTGTGAATAATAAAGCGAAGAGAAAAATATATTGTAATAGATGTACCAGCAGACTAGAGTACTTACTAAAAAGTTGGTTCGAGTTTTAAAAATATATCTGTGCTCTTATATAGGTGGACTAGTTATCTACACCCTTCACGATAAACAGACCCATTACAGTGTAAAAAGTCACGAATAACGTTTATTTCTCCTGCACGATGTACGGAAACCTTAATATCGCAAAAACCAGAAGATATATATGCAGATGAATCAGAACCCGTTCTGTAACTCCTGAAATGTACTTTGAAGGTTTGAAAATGCCTTTTCTAAGAAATATATTACTTTATTCTAAAACACTAGGCTGACAAATGAGTAACGAAATTCTTTAAAATTAGATTTTGAAACTATTTTTTGGCAAAAGAGTTGAATATAAGGCTGCAAGTTTCTATAATGTTTAGATCTATCAATAGAGTCTCTGCGTGCAAAATTCATGGCGTTGAATCGTGCATCTCCTCTTCTACGGGGGTTCGAACATGAAAATTAGCCGAAAATGTCAAATTTCGGTGGTTAAATATTTCACACGGTTCAAAAATATGAAATTTTGTGTTAAGGAAGACTACTCACAGTAAAAATTCCAACATTTATTTCGAAGTTCAGTACAATCGGATTTTCTCCGTCATATCATGCGTATGCGAAGGTGGTATCTTCACTATGACCACCAATATTTGTGAAGGAGTTGAATATAAGGCAGCAATTTTCAGTAATGTTTAGATCTGTCAACAGAATATCTACATGCAAAAAATCATGGCATTCAGTGACATTCTTCTTTTTTCTACAGAGGTTCAAACATGATCCTTCGCCGAAAAATGCCATATACCGGGTCACAACTGGATTATTATGAAACAATCTGAAAATTGGTGTAAAAAGGCTTTCAATGTTTCCAACAATCGGTAAAAATTGTCTTTTATTTGGAACTGGTTTCCAAGCGGACGTATGTGTATAATATGTAACTTCATATTACTACCTTACTTAAACCGCACAATTGGAACTCTCTTGAACTGCCTTTTCTTGACCGAAAAAGTTGAAAATAAAAGTTGTAATTTGAACTGAGAGTTGTTTATACAAGGCTTCCTTGACACTAATTTTAAATATTTTTCATGAGAACTCATTTGTGATATTTAAGAACAAAATTCGGCATTTTTCGGCGAAGGGTTATGTTTCGATCTCCGAAGAAGAGAGGGGTGTGATTTATACTATTATTTTTTCATGCAGACACTATGGTTTCCGTACATAGCTGTGGGGATTAGGATTTCCTAAGGAATGTAGGAACCCACGTACGAAATATATTGTATTTATCTTCTTAAATGGTAATGCAACTGTGAGTTTTATTTTTTTTTTATCATGGAACGACACCGCATTAAATTAACAAACTTTTGAACTGGAAGGTATTATCAAATTGCCGTTTTCTTTTATATGCTTTATTGATTAGTACAAAATATTATTGAAACATAGTCGTATTGCATCTAAAAGAAGGTAACTTATTTTCTCTTCCATTTGGTAACGTCATATGCGTCCTTGTCATTCTTTGTAACTCAACTAATTTAGTAGATCCATATTTTACTATTATAAAGACTTGTTTTCGCTCCTCCAGATTATATACTTGATTTGATCAATGTAAGACAAAACTGTTTAGGAAAACAATACTGCACTGCAATCCCCAATTTCTCTATCTCCAGCTGTTCCTTCTCGTGCTGGAAGGACCATGTCCGCTATGAACCAGTGGAACGAGAAAATTGCATCATTACTCGTGCCCAATTGGACATTGCCAACGGGCATGTAACGAGCACTAGATATGTCATTCATCGAGAGTGACTCTAATGGAGCTAGCTTCTCAATTAAGCCACTTGGATGACATGACATTTGAATCCAGTAACTCATCAGCTAGTAATGTAGTTCATATTGCGGAAACAGTTAATGTTTGAGCTCGTACGTATACGTTTATGTCGTTAGGTCGGAAAGAGGGAAATATTGCAATTTCACACAGAGAATGAGATACAAAAGGGTTTCCCGATGTACTGTGTTCATTGTTCTATATTTCGAGGAATCTTACGTCCTTCTCGCTTTTCCACTCAATACAATTAAATTGTTGGTTTACAAATTTAAACTCGATAAAATAGCGAAAACTATTTTAGTTGTTAATACGGAATATATTTGCTTATTACCGTGCATATAGAGTGGCTAGCCTAACGTTTTCTTTCTGAAAAGATTTTGAAAATTATATGGTGTCCTTTTCAAAGAAAAAAAATATAACTTTTTACATGGGCTAGTCTAGTATTTCTTGCCTTCGGCTCGTCACGATTCGCCCATTTACAACCAGTTAAAATCCACACGCATGCCCCTTCTGGGACTCGAACCCGGGATCTTGAAACCGTTGGACTAACGCCTCAGACTGCACGGCTATCCGGCCGGGATATAGTTTCCTTATTTTATACAAGTGAATATCAGGAACTTACCAAGAGTAACACATATATGCCAAGATTCCTATTCCGGCTCCGATGGCAAGCTCGCTGAAGACTACTATCCCTACTATTGTGACAGAACTAAGCCACTCGGTAACTCTCAATATACAATAAAACTTACAGATTTACGGTGATTTTAAACCAGGCTTAGAATTCAGTAATTCATGCAGTTCACCACAGAAAAAATACTTTTGATCTAATCCATGGTTCATATATTTAAATTATTGGAAGATAACTAATTAACTATTTCGTGATATGTTAAATGTGACATTTGGCATAAATTATCTAGATTATGGACCTTCAATCCACTTGTCATACAATTTAAATACCTACATGTATAATTACTTACGAAGTTTTACATCCCAAAAATTACTTCAAAATCACTTTTACAAAAGTTATAATGTTTCAAAGGATTTTGGTAATCAACGAAACAAAACATTTTTTCCAATTACAGGGATAAATGCCGGATAGCGTCTCGTCGGTGATACCATGTCATTTCAAATGATGAAACAGAAAGATTGGAGTTAAACTGTTACGTTTCTTTCTTTACAGCATATTGATTCAAGAAATAAGTAGGGAAGAATTTATCACAATATATTGGGCTTAAACAGAAACACAAAAGTGATCCAAAGTTAGGTCGTCTAAAGTGTACTTTTCTTAGAGTGTTATTTCGAGGAGAAAAGAGAGTAAATTAAATAGATTTACTTATTTTAAACAACAAGGTTTAACTATTTTAAAAAGTTAACTTATAATCTGATCTGATAAATAATGGAGTTAAGAAAGCAGGAGCAATCTTTTCAGGATCAAGATTATTAACTTAGTTCAGAAAAATGAACAAAACCTGAAAATATTAACTTTTCAAATAAAATATAAGAAAAACCTTACCGTGAAGAGTAATTGGTAAGTTCTTAAGGGAAGAAACAAAGGGAAGTCAATTATTGCGAATAAGAATCAACGAGTTAAAGTAAAAGCATGATATAATTTTCCAGAGTGAATTCAGAAAGGAGATCACAACTGGAGACAAAATTTACTTTCCTCTTTTCAGTGTATTTCTAACTTTAACAAAATTCGAAAACACGAATTAGAAAATAAATTAGAGCGAGTATAATGCCCTAAGAGTACAAACAGTAAAGTTGTTTTTCCCCTCGGACAAACATTTTTCAAATTCGTATTTTATCTTTCAAAATATTTTTCAAGATAAGATAATGTGAATTGTATGGGCGGTAACAGCATTTTTTTTCCACAAGAGAATACATTTTATTACAACTAACTAGGAAATTAAAGAAATAATAAAAGCCTTTTAAAAGATATATTTTCTTAAACAATTCGTACTAAAATGTAAGAAATATTATTGTTAATGCATGAGTAAAAAGAAAAGCATGGGGCGCGCTCTCATACAGTCACTTTATACATTCTTGAATTGGCACGCCCCATGTGTTTTGTTCTTTTTAGTCACGCATAAACAAAAATATTGTTTACCTTTTGGGACGAATTGTTTAAGAAAATTATGTCTTTAAAAAGGTTTTCTATTATTGTCTTTGAATTATTTCGGTGTTTGGGTACTCTTTTTCTAACTATTTTCTGACTCAATATCCTACAGTGTTCTGCAACCAGTCAAACGACAGGTAATTGCAGGCTAGTACAATTGCTCCCTTTCGGTAGGCCTACAGGCTAAGGTAGATCTCAAAGTTTTTTATTTTCAAAAATTCAAATCTCGCCTTATGTGAGAGCTATCGAGAAACTATTTATTGGTTTTTTGATTATTCATAAAGAGCTGTTCAACAATACCCCACAAGACGTGCATATATATATATATATATATATATATATATATATATATATATATATATACTTGCTTTGTTTCGCTAGGAGCGCTGCCTCCAGATCCCCGTAGTGGGTTCGCCCCGAACTTCAGTGCGCCCGAGAGGATGCTCCTCATTTATCTTAACCAAAATTTCCCTGCAGCACTACACCACCATGGTGTCCATCTGCACCTTCTCACGGGGGGCTGCGCCCCCAAAGGGGAGCTTTGCCCCATTTATTGTAATATAGTCTTGGTCATACACCTTCAAAGAAAATTTCGTTTCTGTACCTACAATGATTTGAAAATTGGGCTTTTGGGGCGGCCATTTTGGATCCAAGTTGATGTATTTTTTTATTTTTTTATATTGTTGTGACCCACTTGTGATGGTATACCTTCAAGTAAAATTTCATTTATCCAGCTCAAACGATCTGCAAAATGGGATTTTTGGAGGCCATTTTGGATCCAAGATGGCGACTATTCCCAAATGTTGTAATATTTCCCTAAACTACTCGTCATAATGCACCTTTATGTCAAATTTCGTTTCTCTAGTTCAAACGGTTTGGAAAATGTTTTAGGTCCGCCATTTTGGATTAAAGATGGCGTCTTTGGATATATCATGTAATATTTTAGTAGCATACAAGGGATAATGCACCATGTTACCAAATTTGATATTTCTAGCTGCAGCCGTTTAGGCTATGTATTCTATACAACAATGGGTTCGGCGGCCATTTTGGATCCAAGAGGCCACCGATTTTGTTCATTAACGAACTTAACCGAGCTATTAAGCCTAGAAACAACATATTAAAATTTGGTTCAAATATCTTCAAAATTATGGCCGCTAGCGTGTTAATATATATATTTAGATATCGTACCGATCTCAATAGGTATATTTTTCTTCGAAATCTACCTAAAAAGTCCATATTACAAATGCTTTTAAAAGTATAAATACATAGACATATATGAAAGTAACAATGGAATATTTTATTGTTACTAGACTTATGTTGCTTGCAAAATTTCACCATTGTATGAGGTCGGGAAATGAGTTAAACTGATGTTGCAAGGTTTGAGGACACCACGAACCATTGTGAACTAAAGAAAAGAATGTAATAAATTAGTAAAATGTATGCCCATCAGGACTGACAGTCGTGCCCCCCATATGTTCCTGTTGCTTGGTAAAACATTTTTTCTGAAATCATATGGGTATTAAAATGTATTTTTATATCATAAATACCATAAGCTGTATATAATACTCACGGTTTTCAATTTCTGAGAAATTAGTTCTTCAAGTGAAAATAAATCATATAAGTGCGTCTCGGCCTGACATCGTTTTGTTGTTAGGTCACCTGATAGCAGTGTTTCTTCCAGAAGATTTCATTCTGGTGGCTCGTGCGGGTGGGGTGGCGAAAATTATAAGTAATATATATTGTCTCTAATGTACTAAAATACAAATTAACAATTATGTTACGTAACAATAAGTCGTACTTCCTTAATTAGCCTAAAAATATCATGAACAATATTTATATAATGTGCTATCGTATACGTATTTTAGTATACGTATGAGTAATGCGAGTGTTGAGACTAATTGTTTCGCGGAGCGGTTGAAACTCCAGGGGCGGGGGAGGCTAAGCGCCCCCGAAAACATGTCTGAGAGAAACAGTGCATGATAGCGTACCTGCTAATAAGGTCCCTTAATACCCGCTTTGTCCGTCTGTCTGTCAAAAATAAACTTTATGAGATCCAAGATGTTGAGAAGTGTTTGAGGTGTTGTTGGAAGCCCTCATATAGCAATTATCGCATGACTCAAAACCGAATCAAGCTTGTTTTGACAAGTCTTACAACTGAATGCAACCTTAACATATAAAGCAATTAATGTTTAAACTGAAATACATCAAGCACCTTAGTTTACAAGAATCAAGCTTGACAAAGTCTTCACAGGACAAGAATGGTGAAAAGCAGGTTTGAAATGGATTTATAAAATGGAATTACGTATTTTTTACAATAGTTTTGGAAAAAGTGTGACCTTGCCTATATTCTGTTTTTATTCCATTACGCCTCTTATTCTCTCGTCTTGAGTTACAGCTCAAAAGTTTCGCTCTTGTCTGCTCGTGGATTTGAAGATGGAACTTTGGGATTTGCTGTTCGTCGCTCTAACCTCTACGCTGCTGCAGCATCTGTTGAGAATGGTCATCGGTTATGTATTTCATCAAATCAGACAATAAATGTAGTGATGTGCACAGAGTTTTTTCATTACAGAATGACTTTAGTTACGTAGCGTTAAAGTGTTTTATGCCACACGTGTTAATTTTCCATTACACAAAATTTTTCACGATGCCTGGCTAACAACCGAACTTAATACGGCTTTCGTAATGATTTCATATCGTATAACAAATCTAACCTGGCGTTTCTGACGAGTGTAAGTCACTGACCCACTTCATAGAACAACAAAAATGTCTACTAACCAATTGTGATCAGAGATGAAACGGGCCATAGGGTCATTCAAGCCACGTTTTGGTTCGGGTTACCGGGTCTAGTTTTCGGACCAGGTCTGATCCGGCAATCCGATATAGACCCGGTGACACAGAGAACAAAACGTAGCTTTTTAAATGTATTTCCTTGTGTTGGAAGAGTGTTTTATTTGGGGGATGACAAGGACCTTGGATGTTATCCGCAGAGCACGAAATATTCGACACCGGAATTCCCAGTAAGTTATATTTTCCAGACCTCGTCAATCAGGTCACGAGCTGAATCAGGTCTTTCAGGTCCAATTTAGGAACGGGCTCTGGGTCACTTATGTTTGGGTCACGCTTGGTCACCAAAAGCAACCCTGTTGCAGCTTTGATTGTGATATTGTGCAACCATGCCGAAGTGATATGTGAGTGAATTTGTGCTCCGAGTTAAAT
>JAGDQP010025220.1:0-27126 GCA_022664845.1 Lepisma saccharinum | reverse complement strand
GAGGAATTGATATCAAATGAGAGGTATGAGTAACGTATGAGGTCTGCAGCTACAAACTTGTTGTTCTCGGTTTCTTTGGGTACTGAATCCGGTGATAGCAAGCATTTACTGAAATTAAATTGTCAAAACTAGAATGGTCCCTTGTGAGCCGCCGTAGCTCAGCGGTAGAGCTTTGGCGTAGCATTCTGAAAGTTTACGGTTCGATCCCAGTGGCCGACAATCCTAAAAGAGGATTTTTCAGAGATTTTCCTCGGTCACACCATACAATGCCTCGATAGCACCTTCAACATAGGCCTTGGCCGATACCTTTCCGAATCCTTTCCTATCCCCTCTCTCAGTGCAAGCTTTAGATATCTAAAGGCCGTAAATAAAATTCAAAAAGTATCCTTACACAGGGGATAAAACACAAAACTCCGTACAATCTATTGAGTTTAATCAATTGTTGGGTTTGTAAGGGTGTGCTCTACTAGCCAGACAAAGCAAGCTGGAGTTGGTGAGATGGCTCCATTCAACGTTGTTTTCTTTCTGGAACTAATTCTTAATTTTAATAATTTATTTTAAATTGAAGATAAAATGTTGTGCATTACTCAAGTTTATTGTATGTAAGCACATATTAACTGTTTACTATTATTAATTTAAAAATAACCAATTTTGTGAACGTATAACTAGAGCGAATATTTAAATAAAATTTCCAAACTTTTAATTTCGTTTGCGAATCTGAAATATTAATAAAGGAAGGAATACACTGTCGACATTTGTATAGTCAAGGTAAACTTCTTTCAAACCACACTTTGCAGTCCACTTCAACCTCTATTGTAGTTCTGTTGACCACAATTGGCTTTCATTTCGACAGCAAATTCATGTTCTGAGAAGTTAGCGTGTGAAGAAACATTATTATTGCTTTTAAGAAGGAAAGTACGAATGTGCTTAGTTCATTCAATATTGCAAAACAAAACTCAAAATTGCCACGTACAATGTATTTTAGGTAGTATGAAGACGCATGTCTTGAGATGGCCAGTTTCTTCCTTATGTTAGTTAACATTTAAAAGAAAAAATCAGTACCAAGCCATATGTTCAGAAAAAGTATCAGTGCTGAAGAATGTATAGAAGTTACATAATGATTACATTACTTTCTCCCGAGTTGAAAAAAAAATGTTTGTCATTAACCTTGCATTTTTTAGACCAGCAAAGGAGCCACTGTAGGAGCAGTGCCCGTGATAGGAGGCAATTTACAAGTTTGAACCTCCCAGAGCTAGGTAAATGGTTAAGTAAACGTTAGAGAGATATCAGCAAGACGAGTTAAAATCTGTATTAATTTTGTAGATCGCAGGAGAGGTTCGTGCGTTTCGGGGCGAATTTTTTAACTGTAACTACTAAGGCTAGGGATGTGGTTGAGATATCGTTTGGAAGATCTCAGCAAGACGTGTTCAATCCCGTATAGTTTATCCAGATCACAGAGTCAGTGCTATATAAAAGGGCAATGTTCAACATAGAAATTACTAGGGCTATGTAAGTGGTTGAAGAGTCGTTGGACAGATCTAGGCGAGACTAGGTCAAACCCGTGTAGATCATTCACACAGCAGGGGCGGTTTATAACTTAGGAACTACTAGGCCTAGGATTGTGTTTCGAAAGTCATTCGAACAGTCGTGGCGAAATTTTTCCAATGATACATAGATTATCTAAAGATGATGCTTGCTGCTCAAGCCTAGCGGTAGAATATATGACTGAATAACGGAACTGACGTTATACACAAACACACTCATAGTTGTTTTGATAACATTAATCAACAAATTATCTTGAATCATAACCGTTCAGCATCCTTGTTGTGTACTTTGTCAACCTCTGCATACACTTCTAATCCGAAATGGTCAAACTCAACTTGATTCAAACATTATATTAGTTCGGGTTCATTTTTATGCTACTTCACTGATGCGTTAGCTACTGTAACTAACGATTTAACCTCCTGTATTGCTTTTTATCTTGTAACTTTTTTTTCTTTCGTTGAGTTCGCACTCTTCTTACATCTACTTTCCTTCCTTCCTCTATTAGAGGAGTTTAATACTTAACGCAATCCTCTATATTGGAAACTTCTTTATCAGGCTTATCTGTCCCTCGAGTTTCTGGGATATGCTTGTGTTCCCTTGTTCCATCTTCTACGACCAAATAAGATTGATTATTTTATATTTGATCTTCTCTTGTTACTTGAAATTCAACTTCCAGTTCTATGTTATGGTTTTCTACCCTGATGTTATTTTTGCTGTTCTTGATCCTATCATATTTCTTTGGCTGAGATCTATCAGTCTCAGTTTTATGCACACCATGTGATTTGCTTTGGTTGCTGTCTCGCATTCACTTATACTGCTACCATACTATACACAAATATTTCGTATTATATGATTTGATTTTAACACTTAACACTTTGCGAAGAAATTCTGTTCGAGAATAATATAATAAGTTTCTATAATTCCCATAAAAATTCAGTGCTTTCCGTTTGCTCTTCTCTTGCCATTGATTCCAAGCACTCTGAATTCTGTTTTGTCTACAGATTAAATTTTAAATATTTTCCATACTGATCTCGAATTTTGCTTGTGGATAAATTCGTTTCATTCTTTGCTAGTATGCATAACTTACCAAACATCAACGTATATCTATGTGCTGCCGAGATGCAACGCTAGCTTCACATGTGTGAACTTCTATTCTTCTGAGTTTAGAATTCTTATTTTCCTTATAAAAACAAGTTGAGAAAACAGACACATCTCCTTTTCGGTGGTTCTATCTGAAGGTATTTCGTATGAATCAGTTTTCTGACTATCGGTAATTGACTGCTTCCGTTAATTTGCTAACCTGCTGCAGTGTTTCTTTAGGTAAACTTTTCTGTATTATTTTAACAAATATGTTTGGGCACATCCTCATTAGCTCACTTTAATGTGTGTATAACAATAATTTTGAGTGACTACCTAATCCTCAAATTAACCTATGACAGGAGAGAAATGCAATTTGAGTTTTATTGATAGTAACATAATGAACATCTTTGACCGAACCGGATATACTTTCCCTTTCGTGATGTTTTAAACAAACTAATACACATAAATATACAGAAAGAGTTTACGAAGTTACGTGTGACGTTGTGTAGTGTGGTGTAGTGGCTGTGGCCTGACATTTCTCTTCTAAAAGTCTCTGGTTCGAAATTTCATGAGGAAATAAATGTTCATGCCATCTCTCTCTCTCTCTCTCTCTCTCTCTCTCTCTCTCTCTTTCACACTTTCTTTCTCCGTGTGTGTATGTACATGATTTTTCTTCTATTATCTACCTTTAACTGTATGTTTCAATATGACATGACATTGATAATAATATACCAAGACGGCTTGTATTAAAAATATTTTACTCATTTCTGCCAGTTCGAGTATTTTACAAACGATAGGAAATTACACCTGTTTATCTAAAAATTCCCCAGATTATATTATATGCATCCTCTTTGTTTGGGTCGATAAGGGAGGTGCCTGAAGTAGATACATCACACAATCTATTTGGAGCCAGGTTGGTTTTTTAACCATAATGTATATCATCAATACCGGAAATGATCACCTAACGTGAATGCATCAATGATATTTCGGTATCAGTAAACTTCGTATATTTTAATTTAATCAACCCGAGAATAAATATTCTTCCTGCCTCTAGAAAAGTTTACTCTTAATTATACACTATAATTTCTTTAATTTCGTTTTATTCCAGAAAGTTTACCAAAGTAACCGAACAGGTATGATCGAGTGTATCCAAGAATTTCGAATCTAGCTCAATTGTTGTTTCAAAGAATTATAGAATCATGTCATATATGAATATGTATAGAATCTACAAAATATAATTCTATGGTATTGGTTTACTTTGTATTCCTGTGAGAGATAGTTTGTCTTGCGTTAGTATGAAGTAGTTGTTAAGAGACGTGAAGTGGATTAAAGTGGAAATGAAATACATTACAATTATTAGTGGAAATCTTACGTTTGATCTTCATCCCATATCAATTGTTGCTAGGAAATTGTAAATCAAAAAAGGATTATGTGATCCATAAAACATTTCCCCTTGATGTTTATAAAACAAACTTTGCAGTAATACATTTTGAAACAATTTTCGATAGAAAATGTATAGAAGTGCTACAAATGATTGAGATTTTTGGCCGGAACCTGAATGTAATTATCGCTTAAAATTACGTCAAAACGAACTTTCACTATATTCTCCTGTTTAAGGCTCACTACGAATATTTTTTTTTATTTATGTAATACCTAGAATTTCATTGTCAAGCATTTAGTACTTCTGATTACCTGACCATAAAAATAGTACATTAACAGACATTTTAAATGTGCATTACCTAACTAAAGGACTGTTACGAACATATGTTAACTTTATAGGAATTATGCTTAAACCTTTCTCGGGAAAGATTTTTAATTAACCCTTATAGATTCATTTGTGTTCTATTAATGCACTTGCGGATTTGCCCGCCCGTTGGTGAGGGATAAATAAAATATCGCCCCAATGCTCCCTCGCAGTGGTGTTGAATTGAGAGACTAAGATAGCCTTTACTAATGAATTGAAACGAAAAATGTGCATGCCAAATATCAAGTTTCTGGCTCCAGTGATATCCTAGCTGCACCATACCCACTGATTTACCACCCACCCTTCCTGATTCGGACTGGAGTTGGACTTAAACGTCATCTGGAGTGTCAATATTCATATCAGAGACCCTGAAAACTATGAGTTCGACATTAATACAGATCGCTTATCCTTATATGGCATCCTTTTTCTACTCCGCCCTTAGGGGCTCTGTGTGGTTTCTTACCCCAGACTGTTTTTGTTTAGATTGTGAGTGATTTGCATTGCTGGATACAAAAACTTATTTGAAACAGTAAAAAAATGCATATGCTTAAAACGTGTTTTTATGTACTGTGTTTGTTTTGTTTTAAACTCGTTTTTATAGACTGCAAAAGCAGCGCTTAAGACGTTTAAAAAGTGTTAAACATTTGATTAAAAATAAAAAATGGCATGGGCTATGATAGGTACTCCATCCTCAGTAGCTTCTATAATGTTTGAAGCGGGTTTCCAGTCTAAACATACAAAATTTACTAGAAATTGTAGGTTCTATTTTACTAAATTGATGAAATTTGCTTTTTATTAAAATTTTGTGACAAAACTATTTATTATAATTTCTGCTGTAGTGGTTTCGAATAGCTAAAGTTTATGAAAATGTAGACTTTCGAATTTTGCAGTGAATTTTGTCTCACTTAGCTACACAATAAAATTTTCCAATTAAAATTTAGAATGATTGAACGAGTAAAACAATTGGGTCGATCTGTATTTTTATTAAATTTAAACTCTTTTAAAAATATGAATATCGTTAAAGTTATCACATAATAAGATTATGAATCGTAATAGGTTATTCTTCCGTACGCCATGACAAACTGCCTGTGGACATTATTCATCTGAAAGGACTCCTACCGTCTCTCAACAGCTTTATCTATTAGTATTAGTAAATCCTGAAGATCAGTCGCTATCCCTTTACCTCTTAAGATTATTTTATCCACTTCTTCTATCCTAGGCAAGGTTATAGCCTTCCCCTGTTGATGCTTGTTTCTCACTATCAATCTGAGAGCCGCTGTTAGCAATTTTGGTTCTTCTAATTTCGATAAGTTGTAGGTTAAGTTAAATATTTGCAGATTATTTCCGTTTTCAAGTTTTGTTTTTCTATGTCTTTTGTTCCATTGCATTTTCTGGTCTTTCATCTTCTATATCTTCTTTCAGAACTAGATTCGTTTCTGTTTCTATGGAACACATTACTTTACCGTACACTTTTATATACTCATGGATTCCACGATTTGCAAATTCTTCTATTTTCTGGGTATTTTATTGGTTTTGGCTTTTAGATTTAATTTAGTATCTTCAATTTATGATATTTTTGGTTGACATCAATTTCTTGATTTGTCAGATCCATAATTTTGTTTCCATTATGATCCTTACCTTCCTCATTATTTTGTTCTTTCTCTATTGTATCTAATGTTGTTGTAATAGTTCTGAATAGTATTTGATCTTGAACGATCATCTCAAATCCAATATTCTTAATTTTATTTTCCCAATCCTTAATTTTCTTCTGAACTAGGTATGGACCGGCCTTCCAAAGCCCAATTGTAATTTTTCCTGTTATTTCCTTTCAAGGTTGATAGCAGCTCTAACGTCATCTCCAAAACGTTTAGGAAGATCTCTCTTGATGACTTAGTCCGCATAAATGCACATGCTTACATATTTGTGGTCATATACATCTACAAGTTTTATTTTCCGTGGATCTCTACTTTTTCCTTTTCATTTAACTCGATTCGATCATGATATAGCCGCGAACTGAATAAAACTCCTTGGGAAGATTAAGAGATCTGGGTTTATATAATTATGATTTGATTCCCTTCCTTAAAATTTATATGACCTGATTTTATTTTGGAGGTAATTTTCTGTTGGTTTAGTATATCTATAGGTTACCCAATTATTTATAAACTTTATTTTCTTATTTTTGTTATATTCCAGTAGCCTGTCGAGATTTCTTTTCTGCTGACGGGATTAGCTTCTTTTGGTCTTCGTAGTCTCATCTTCAATTTGATTATGGTATATTGTCATAGTCAAATTTGTCAATTTTATTGCAGATTCGAAAGTAAATAACATCGTTTAGTTTGAATTTATTATAGTAATATTAAATAAATTCAGTTATAATAATATGAATAATGTTAAATATTTATAATAATTATTAAGCAAACTCCAATGAAAATAAACCCCGGTTATTAAATAATGTTACAATACAACAATTATACAATTCTTCCATTATTACTTAATGAAAGAATTATGTCCATGGGAAAACCTCAAAATATGGAATGCTATTTTATCCCTTTTGATTTTTTGTTCAGTTGGGTTCGAAGGACACAAATTGACTAACTAATTGTTGTTACAGCAATGATAATGTTTTATTCTTTATTTGTATAAAAACAATTGTAGCTACAACACAATTCAGTTTTTACCATGCTAGTTAAAGTGCTATTGTAGTTTATATTGTAATTTGATGTCTATTGTTGGTTATGAATACCAACAATTGCTGGCCAGGATAAAGCTTTACTAAGATTGTTAGCAAACAATTTAGGATCGTTTCTAGGCAACAAGTAGAACGTTTCAACTGAATGAAATCCAGAGACGCGGTTCTTAATCATATTATGTTATAACTTTAACGAAATTCATAACTTTAAAAGAGTTTAAATTTAATATAAATACAGATCGACTCAATTGTTTTACTCTTTCAATCATTCTAAATTTTAATTGCAAAATTTTATTGTTTAGCTAAGTGAAACAAATTTCACTTCAAAATTCGAAAGTCAATTGTCTTCATAAACTTTAGTTATTGAAAACTACTACGTCAGAAGTTGAACTTGACAGAGGGGGCGCCTCTTGCATGTATAACCGTTTGTTGAAAACTGGAATATTCTTCATGCACACTATTTAATAGTGTCGCAGTATGCATTACAGGCTGACTGCTCATAGGAGCAAGCCGCACTCAGGTTGTGGTTGAGAGTTTGATGTATATGTTTTTTAACTTTTTAATCAAAATTTTGTTTTTAATATTTTACATTAAAAATTTAGAATGCTTTAGAAAAATCTATTTATCTAAATCGATTTACCAGTTATAGGGAAAAAGCATTCTACCAGTTACTGAAAAAAAATACTCACCCAATAGCTTTTAATCTAAACATTTTAAGATTAAAAATGAAAATAAGAACTAAAATTTTATACAGAAAAGTTTGTTTGAATTTTAATTGTGAATTGAAAGTATTAGATCTATAAAGTCGAAAATCTAATACAATCGATTTAAAATTAAAATGTATCATATTTTAGCTGATATTTTTACTATTATATGTTTTTTCGGTTTAGGTTAAATTAAAATGTATGGGTAAAACTATCACTATAGATCCAAGAAGGCATGATACTATACTGCTGTATCCAAGACCAGTAAACAAAAAACAACTCCAAAGATTGATTGGGCTGTGTAACTGGCACAAAAAGTTTATTAACAATCATGTAACTAAGATGTCGCTATTTTATAAACTATTGAAAAAGGGAGAAAAATGGATGTGAGGCCTAGATCAAGAGCGTACCTTCCTAGAAACCAAGCTAATTCTAACGTCACGGTGTCAGTTACAACAACCGAATTTTCAAAAATATTTTTATATAGTGGTAGATGCATCATCAATTAGGAAAGCGCATTATATTGGTCAAGGTAATAGAAAAGGGCAAGAAATTCTGCAATATGTAAGCAGAACACTTAAAAGAAACTGAACGTAAATATTCTGCTGTAGAAAGAGAATGTCTCGCAATTATGTACGTGATCAGTACATTTTCACAGTTTCTAGAGAGTAGACACTTTATTGTCTATACGGATCATAATTGTCTTAAATGGTTAATGTGGGCAAAACTGGAATTTTCGCATCTTCAGATGGTCATTAATTTTACAAGTACCATTTTGATATTTCTTATATCTAATAACGAAAATATTGTAGATCATCCATTAACTCGTTGGTTATGAAGAACAAATTCACTACGTCAGCGCGAATATTTCAATCCTAGAAGATTTAAACTTCAAATATAATTCGGATGAAGTGCTACAAAAGATTATTCAGGAATCAAGGAATACCAAAGTAGTATATAGAGCAAATAGATACTTCAAGTATGCTCGAGAAAAGAGGTGGAAATTGGTAGTACCAAAAGCAAATATATAAGGCATATTGCATCAATACCATAACCAAATGGGGCATTTTGGTTGAAAACGAACAACAAAAACTATACAAATAATCTTATATTGGGCGAAAATGCGTCAACAAATTAAAGATCATATAACAACTGTACTCTTTATTATGAGACTAAACCGGATTTGAGAGGAATACGGAGAGGAGAGTTCAATATCAAGTAAACTCTAAAGCTCGTTTAGATTTTATATATATTGATCTAATTGGAAACTACCGAGTTCTGAAACATTTACATTTATTTTGTCCATTGTAGATGTCTCATCTAAATCCATTATGTTGTACCTTTAAGGTAATCATCTACTGGTGAGATAATTAACAGAATGATGGATTACTTCAAACATTATGGTTAACCTCGAAAGATCTTCTCTGATAATGGTTAATTCACAACAGAAAAATGTAAAGCAGTTTTGCTAAATCATAATTCTGTACGAAACAATGGTATTTGGAATTGACCTGGGGATTGCTACATTCATCTAGTGTCAAAGATGTATTCTTTCATTGCCTGTTTATGTGAAAGATCGCAGTCTTGAAAGAACGTATTTCCTCCTGTGGAAGAAGTCAATAAAATACCAATCTATTTCAGAGTGTTTTTAAATATTACTACGATCTTCGGGGGCTGACGTAGTTAGATGGCAATAGAAGGCAAAACATTTATATTTTAACAAATTTATTAGATTTAAACAAAGGTAAAACATTTATATTTTAACAAATTTAATGTGCCACAAAAATACCGTACAGGTAGCCCAACTACCCAGCAATGCCGATACTCAAATTGACAGTCAGTCGATCACAAATCAATATCTTATCAATACATCTTATCTCGTGCAATGATCTCAATGACACACTCATAATACAGGTATATTCTGTTAGATTCAAACATTCTCAACTCACCTGCTACTGAAGGACTTTAGCTATAAAGATGTTAACAAGGGTTGAGATAACAAAGGCAGCGGCGTTTGAACACATCACCAATCAGGTCAATTGTAAAGCTTCGAATGAGACCAACTTGACCGAAGATTTCTCCAAATAATAAAGTTTATAGAATACATGTCTCTTTGAAAAATTGTCTAAAATGCTGTTAATGTTTAATAATTTCACTTGTAAACTTTAAGTCCAAAACGAAGATCAAATAATGTCTAAATTTATTATACTAATAAACTATTGAACAAGAACCGTCTTTTACTGTTGCGGTTGCCAGACTTCACTCGACTCGTCCACGAATGGGTCAAGACTGTGGTATAGGGCACTGATGAATCTAGTTTTTATAATTTTGGAAGAACTTGTTTTTTTCTACTTGGTTGTCATCAAGGCTGGGATACCAACTTTGACTTTACTCTCACTACTAATACTAAAACTTTCCAAGACCTTGATGTTCCAGGTGACTATAATATGTTAGAAATATGATTTAGAAAGGAAGTGGAAAGGGGAATGCATAAATACTGTTATGTGAAGTGATCCAAGGATTTTCTTAAATTATTTACCTGTAGCTCTACACTCAGCGTTACTTAATGATGCATTTTCGTTGTTACTTAGATGTTAATTCACAATAATATCCGCTGTTAATATTGAAAATAATATGATATTGACCTTGCTTCTCATTTGTCAATACTTTACGTCATTTCCTGTTGTACGATCTTGTCCTTCAGTAGCTACTTGTATTACATACCACAGCTGGTTGAATGTTGTAATTTCATCTTATAAAATATTTGAAGGTTGAGTTCATTCGTGTGTCATCACTCTCGCTAATTCAATTTGACGTATCTTTGGAATGACTGAATATTTCTTTCCTTAATACTAGCAAAATACAAAATAGAAAATCCCAAAAAGTAGTGATGGGCGTTCCAGCTCCTTTCGGGGAATAGCTAATTTGTTTCCGGCTCCGCAGCTGGCGCTATTCCTTATTATGGCTCCGGCTCCGAAGTGGCTCCGAGGTTCTTATGTTCCATCAGCTCCTTACGTTCCGAGCGGGTTTTGTTCCAAACGACTCTCCTGAGAAAATTAAGCAAGGTTTAATTTGGATCAGGCGTCAAATTTTCGATTTATAGGAGCCAAAAGAGCATTCCCAAGGAAATGCGCTTTAAATACGCTTGAAAAAAAAACTGATTTTTACTGCTTACGTTCATAAAGTCGAATCAGGAGATTTTATTTTGTAAGTTCCTTTTATAGATAAACTGAATATTGAACATTAACATACAACATTTTTCCTTATTACCTGCCTACCTACACTTGATATCACACTTACTTCAACAGAAAAATGAAAATGATTGAAATAAGTTTCATTTTTTTTAAGACTGGAACATTTATCTGAAAAATGCTGGTTTAATAAATTCAAACCAAATATTAATAATACATACAATTGTGAACTGGAAAAATTAAAATGTCGAAAATTAACTGCACTTGACTTGAACAATGCACTTGACTGCATTGGTAGCAAAATCTCAAAATAAAATGTTGAAAAACATTCTGAAAATGTAACACATATGATATATATAGGTAGAAATAAACAGTCCAATAATATATGAAAACAAAAAAAACTTCCATCGCACTTGCGTATCTGTATCATAGTTTATATTGTATGAACGTGTGGAAGCTGTATAACAGTAAAAAAAAACAGCAATACACAGAAATGATTAATATTTGGAAACACAAAATATAAACTTGGAATAAAATCATTGGTATCAAACACTTAGTCTGTAATAAGTCATTGATAGATGTCCGGATACACAATAATGTAAAAAAAATAATATGTTCGTAACGTAAGTAGTGCGTAAAGATAATTTCACTGTTTATAAACAAAGATTCGAGTGACAAGTTTTCACTGAGTTCACCTTCACACGCTCACTATGTGCTCACTAATATCCATGTTAGTAAATAGTATTTGTAATAGACTGTACTATAGAGTGTATTATAAGTTGTGTGCGTAAAGTTCTTATAATCGCGTTCATCATAGAGTGTTGTGTTCATAAATATTGTAATATCGGTGGATATAAATGTTCATGTTTATCACACTGTTACTAGTGGGAATCACCAAAATTCTGCTTACTGACGGTCGCAACCAAATGTTGTGGTGGTGGTAAAGTTTCTACACTAGAGCAAAATCCTGAGGTGGGTAAAATTTAATGTTCCCATGCCTGAAGTTCACCATGGGTTTATCCATATAGATGCCATGAAGATAAGCTCGAAAATATTATTAACGTTAATTGATCCTCACTGGATAATTATGTTGCTACCTCAACAGGAATTACTGACCGCTATGTTGAACTGATACTTCAAGGTGAGTACCATTTTGGTGATATTGGTTCGTATGATTGATATGCCTTATAAATCGCAAGCAGTTGGAAAATCTTTACATATTTTAAAAATAACAATTAAAGAAAAAACTAAACGAAAGCTACTCTATCCTACTGTATATTAATGAAAAATAGAAAACTAAAATTTAATAATGAATATGATGAAAAAATATTGGGAGTATTGTAAATATTGATTATACTAGATCCAATATTTCAATCCTACAGTCATGAAAATAATTATACTGAAAATTAAAACATAACATCATTATATGTAAATTATATGTACTTTATACTAAAAAAAAAATAAGAAAATCATGGCATTAAAATATACTGTAGACTCTAAACTCGTAAATCTACCACGAGCTGAGTCCGCTTGATATGAGATAATATACATGTAAACATTTATTGTCAATACCTTGAGATCAATACACTTGAACATACAACCTAGTTATATATATTGAAAATTAAAGAAAATATCTAGACAAAAATTAAGGCAAACAATAAAATATGTCGAATGATTCTTATCGCTCGATTCCGTTCCATATTAATAGTATACGCAAATATAAGCTTGAAAACAAAATTTTAATAGTAAAGGCCATCCACTAGGAAAGATGTATCAAAATTTTCACCGGAAAATAAATTTTAAAAAAAGTTACGCAAAATGTTTTGTTTACGAAAGATACCGCAAATAAAATCGATAAGTCGTAAACTTTTAACTGTAATGTAGCGTATAAAAATCTCAGATGAAAGAGAAAATCTATAAAAATCGCTTTAAACCAAATGGAAGCTGTTTGGTAGTGGATTGGCTTTATTCAACGTACTATACGCCAAGCCTACTGTGAAAGTTTCCGCTACTGACTGTGCACAACATACAATCTGGACTGTGTCCATTGACATTCGGAATTATTATAGAAATTAACGTTTAATGTAACCATTTTATTTGTTGTTTCCAATGCTATGTAACTTTATTTGTACTAAATATAAAAGCAATGGTGCAAATTCGAAAAGAAAAGATGTAAACTATCGCTGAATGAAAAAAGATGGAAGGCAGTCTTCGCCGTGTTGTGTTAGTGGAAGAAACTTGCATCATCTACGGGCGGAGTATGCTATATAGACATCTGCCAATATTGACGTACCATAAGGTTTGTTAACTCCAACTATTGTCGTATCCTGCTCTAGTTTACGAGTTACAACGTCTCCGATCAAATAAGAGTCGTATTACCCTGTCATAAT
The DNA here is from genome assembly GCA_022664845.1 of Lepisma saccharinum. Classification (NCBI taxonomy): domain Eukaryota; kingdom Metazoa; phylum Arthropoda; class Insecta; order Zygentoma; family Lepismatidae; genus Lepisma; species Lepisma saccharinum. Next base: position 13,783 of record JAGDQP010025220.1, on the reverse strand, counting down.
CGGTTTGTTAAAGTCCAAATCAGTAAAATCTTAGAATTAAAATATCTTATCTTAGATATCTGTATTTGATCGGAGCATTTAGTTAAATTATTTTGAGCAGACGTCTGGTCAAGATAAGACAGAAGTTTACGAGTACTGATTGTCTTAATATAGAATTGAATATGGCTGTACGAAATATATAGCATTGAGGAAGTGGTTGATTACGCTAGTGTGTGTCCCAGTACTGTATAAAATGTGTTTAAGCAATTTATAAGCATCCGGTGGACATCACACCTGCATGGAAACTGTAAATAAGAGATGTGGTTAAAAATGGAGCTCACATATAGGGTCTGCCAGTGAGTGGCATGTTTATTGTGTACAACGCTTTTCACGTCGAGACAGAAACTGCTCGCAGGACAACCATCAATATCAGTGCAAGCGCCTCAATTTAATTTCTCACACTATGACGAACTATATTAACTTTAACTTCCGAAGTAGAGTATCTTGAAAGATAACAATATTAACACCCTACAACGAAAACAGCATGGACGAAACTCCAAGATTATCCCAGGTAAACTGGACAATAAAATACTTAAAAGAAGCTATCTGGTCTGATAATTCCTGTTTCTACCGTTACTGTAACGATGCTAATATGGAGTGTACAGATAAATGAATGATCTTGATAAAGGATTGTCTATAAAGTACGGTTTAAACTGGGGTGAATGTGAAATACTATGGGAACGTTTCATTTATTCACAATTTATTTATATAGCATGTGCTAAATTGGTTCCCCCTATCCCAAGCTATGATTTTGATCTTATATGCACATCTTACATTTTGACCTCTTCCGCACAGGACGGATACAATAATGTAATGGATTTTGAAGCTATAGCCAGAGTTTTTCTAAACTTTCTAATCTGTATTCGTTTGGAGAATCTAACAAAATTACGTAAACCTCATTCAGAATTTGCGTCGTGACGTTCGAACCCATGTGTATATCATTTGTCTGGACCGGCGAGCACCGGCCTTCCCTCAACCTTGGTGGCTTCCATGTGCTGCTGAACTGAATAATTAGTTTATTTTCGAGTATGTTGCATACAATTCAAATCCTTATCCTCTGTTTTGGTTTGAAGATGTATACACATGTCGAACACATGAACACACGCAAATGAAGTAAACAAAAAGACCAGTTATTCTAGATATTACGTAAGCAATTAAATTGGAGGACTACACAAACATAAACATATATTAAGTAACATTCAATCATAGGTCTACACATACTATCCTGAGGCAGCAGATCCTGAGGCACCCCCACAGAGACAAAGACTTAGTTTCTAGATAGTAAGATAACAAAGTAAACTTACAACCACAAAGTCATTCCTTGTATACAAATATGATATATATAGTAGCTGCAGATTTACATAACTGTTCATAGGGCCAACAAATAAGTTGGGAAATTTCCTTCAGTAACAGACAACACGAGCGGTTGTGAATTAAAGGTCAGGACTCGAAGTCCCATTCCACTCATTGAAATATACAGCTAGATAAAAACATGTTTTTTTCAATTAATAGTATTTACATTATTGGTACTTATCTGATAACATGTACAAGCAGGGATGCACTCGTAAATTTTCTAGTACCGGAAGGTTTCAATTTTTACCATAAATAACTTTGAAGTGAGGAATAGGCATAAAACAAACTTGTTAATTGTAACATTTCTCCCAAAAAGCAGTTCCGTAAGAGCGATCCGGCTCGTTGTGGTACCAGTACAACCCCGTGTGCAAGTCGTCTTAAACAGAACAAAAGTACTCTCGTTATCTTTGAACTAACGTTATAGGTGATAGTCCTGTTGCCTTCATTTCATTATTCATGAAACATTGACCAATGACAGATTTTACAAAATACATATTTTCATATTTAAACTCTACTAAATACTGTTGAAACAGCGTGTGTGTGTGATGAGTTGTCTAATTTCTATTATTTGGGTTTTAATTTATGAAAAATAAGATTTAGCAATAGCAAACATGTCTGTTCATTAGTGTTAATATAAACGTCTGGTAACTTACTTGTAGTGGATATACAATTTCTAGAGTGGGCAAACCCCTGTGTTAGGCGCCACCCGCTCGTCTGTGTCCTTTCTGATATAACGCATATCTTTCTTATGCTAATTATAAATTCCGGTTCATATACTGTTTACTATAAATCAGTTACAAGCGAATTTTATTCACTTGTCTTTGTTCAATCTTTAAATTAATCTATATTTCGAAATACCTATTATAACATTAAGAGTTTAAGATATTGTTAAGTAAGTTAAAAGTACACACTGGGGAAATGTAGTGTGCACTTACAATATTTTTTGTATTGCATTTTTAAGTAGATCAACGCTTTCTTGTGCAAAGCTGAAAGCAGTGTTACCTTAAATATCCAAGCACACCTACCAGGGAAGAAACAATTCAATAATAAAACTGGAAACATTGTTTGAAAATGAAAATAATCTTTACTTTTAGTTAGGATGTATCCGAAAGAGCAAGTACGCACTTTGAGTGTGCACACTTCCAATCCGTACTTCGTTAAATTGGTTTTTTGGTGTATTCGGTGCCAATCGCGGATGTAAACGGAAAATATTTAGTCCGGATGTTCATGCAGGTTTAAATGATTAATGTTTCTTTACAAACAGCACTGGTAATTATAAAAGGTCCTTTAAATATTTGCTAAAGAAAAAATTTCAATATAATATCAAAAACTCAACTCAACTTGTACTCAAGACTGATAAAACAAGGCAATCCTATTGTTGGAGCGATTATGATAATCTGCTTAAGTGTTTACGATATTCGGAACATTTATATGTCATTACAATAATGATGCGCAAAGCTCACCCCAATTTATTATTAACGTAATGAATCTAGATTTTAACAGTCTAGACATCTGCTTCTCAAAGAAAATTACACGTTCCGAAAATGGCGTGATATGAGGTACTTTGCGACAGACAAATTGACAAAAAGAGACAATTAAACATTCTTTTCTTGAGAAGAAACCTATGATTCAGATATATTACAGGTACAAGTATTACGTTTCCGATGACCATCCAGATTCAGACGCAGTCTCCGAATCATTCTACGATTCTGAGCTAAATGTTCATGCATCCTTAAAAAATCACAAATGCTGATGATGAGTTGTCTGTGAAAAGGGAGAGATGCATTTTCTTAGCCTGGACCAACTGTTTGCGAACGATTCTGTCGTCGTCAATATCGTCTATTAAAACAGAGAAGTAGATTTACCATACGCTCGGGTTTAGCCAAGCAGTCCTGATTTCATGTCGTGTTAGGGATAGTTAAATGATCGGAATTCTATGTACTTTAATCAATTTTCATTTTTTTCTTTAAGCTTCTCGAGGTAATTGTAGTATTGTAATAATCATGTACGTGTATCAATTTTATTATCTGCAATAGGTATTTCTTTATTGGCTTAATAGTAGCAATAAGAAAACATAACATTATTGTTTTTCGCAAAAGACTGTATATTCCAGGATTTTATTTGTACAATTCTCTTTTAACAAGTAATAACACTATAATATGCCTCTAGAGTACATTTTGAAGCAAACATACCGGAAAAGCTTAGGGATTTACCTGAGAGTGGTTGAAGTGCCGTGGATTGACTTAAAAAAAAATATTTTAGCTTTTGTAGACAACGCACAAAATAATTTGGAAACAAAGAATTTGGAAGAATAAAACGATAAAAATGGTGTTATAAATTTCATGACGTGTCTCTTAGTTAATTGTGGCGAAAATATTTCCCGAGGCTTACACTTTTTTCCACTTGCTTTGTTACTTTCTATGTGTATGTTGTAAGGTGTTCATTTGTTTAGTTGTATAAATTTTTAGTGTTTTTACAATAAAAGTTGTTTTGTGGTATATATCATCTATTAAGATATCACAAGTAGGTTCCATTTGCATCGCTGTACTACAATTCATTTTTCAATACAGCATTTTAACTGGTATCTCAAGTTACTTTAACACACTGTGTAACTTGAGACAAATGGCTTTGATTTTCGAATAAAATTTATACGATGATCAGTATTCAGTAATGAAACTACACATGTAGATAAAAATTCTACGTGCGCTAGTTTTGAAAACTATGACATAGATAACGTAAACATTAAAAGTGTCTCAATTAACACAATTTTATGGTACCCTAGGAAAGAGGATTCAGGAAAATTGACTATGCCGCATATGGCAAATTATATAAAATAGTCCTTTAATTTTCAAGGAAGCGGAAACAGATGGAGGATGCTTTTGAAGGCAAACTTGTAATTGTGCTAAGGAAAACACATTTTAATAACAAAATTATACATATAACTTGAAAAGAAAAAAATAACTATTAGTTTCGCGTAACGGTAAATAACTTGCAATTATCGTTACTCTATTGCCTGTACTCTATACAATGCATTCTGACATTTCAGCAGGGTGGTCAGGACGTGGTGATGGGGCTGTGAATATAATTTAATTACCGAGACTATTAGGAGACATCTATTCTTGAAATTGTGCCCTGGCTAATGACAACAAGAGAACAAAATACTTAGCCCTACCCCTAGGACAGTAAGCTGACATTATTGAATTTATTTTAAATAGCTTTGAAAGCGTAAAGACAATACACCCGTACAGTAATCTACAAATTGATTATTTCAACCAAATTTATAGAACATGTTAACATGTAGCACACGTTCACGCAAAAGGGGCGAAAATGTATGATCTACAATAGCAAGTGGTATACATACCCACGTAAACAGAAACAAACTTTGTTTCCAGATACTAACGAAATAAAGTTAAACAAACACGCTGGAAGTTCAATGGGGTACATATAGTAGCTGCTGATTCACACGCCTCACACAGAAACACTTGGGCGAAGAAGTATTCTTTAGAAACAGAGAATTTAACAGATGGTGTGATTGTAAACCTAGGTTTCAAGTCTTACCCTACACTGTGAAATATGCAAACATATAGAGATCATGTTACATTTTCACATGATGTCATATAATCTGATTGACACGTTTCAATAACGTATACACGTAGCCTTAGTAAGACAAACGTACTATTAAATATCATGATTGATAACGCCATGAGCACATTGTTATTAAAAATGTAGTGTAATCTTATAATATGAACTCTTCACTTGTGTCTGATGAGTTTTAATAGCAATGATATTAATTTAAATTTATTAGAATTATTTAAGTTTCAACATCCATAAATAATATTTAACAGTAACAGAAATTCTACAGTACAGTTAACAGCGTTTTAAATTAATTGCGGTTGACGGACCCTTTCGTTTAGCGGACGACCAAAATTTTCCCCATCCTTGCGATTCCTACCTATGAAACGGAAAACATCTTACTTATCAGTTACCAGGCTTATCTTTCCTATCTTTACAGTTATTCTGGGTCAATAAAGTACCTGATTATAATAAGGCAGTTACAGATAAATAATATTTATTTTCGTCATCTCTCGTAAACTGATCGATATTTCGTAGTGCCCACAAGAATGTTGGCAGTTTACGTTTAATAGATTTTACACCATGTGGCAGCGCATATAGAACTAATGATCATTGGTAATATACTTTCAAATAGATCAACCTATTCTTGTGCAAGAAATCACTCTCCTACAGTGTCTAAATAGAATCAAATGTTAATCAATGTGCTTAACTCTAGAGAATTTAGTAGAGAAATTAAAGAAAAAAGTACTAAACCTATTTTTGAAGTGAAATGCAAATTTTGTTTTAATTCGGCATTAGGCAGATATATATAGTAAAACTATTTGAAGTTCGTATAGCGTAGATTATTCGTATGCTGATAAGAGAGAGAAGGATATTTTAATAATTAATATAATGATAGTAGTTAAAAGTTAGAATTATATGATATATTTATATGTACCTTAACGTTCACTACAACTGAAAAACTTAATACCCAAGTACACTTTTTTATATTTACATTTTTTTATTTTCGTCAGTATCGACTGTCAAAGGGCTATCTACTTGCACAAGGTGTCGGCAAGGGCATAACTTGAAAATACCATTCCGGAATTAGCCAGGTGTGGCAGGAAAATCCCTAGAGAAACCTCGGTCAGAATAGTCGGCCGTTGAAACTGTGCCCAAGGCCTCCCGAACGATAAGCCAAGGCCTCGGGCTCTTGATAACTTATGTGTGTGTAAATACAAAAATAAAAAATTAACATTCATGAAAATCGGGTCAGTAGAAATGGCTGGGCGACTGGACAAAGCTTCAGCAGATAAGATTCTCATAGGAAATACATAGGGAGGAAAATGAGATTCTCTTTTATTCAAAGTTGATGAAGAGAAGAACAATGCGAATGCTTGTTACATATCTAGGCATAATTAGGAACAATTTAGAAAAGGAAAATTACTCGAGTCGATCCAGAGAAAGCCGCTGTGCGACTTGATAAAAGTTTTACGAAATCATTTTAAATATATTTTAATACTTTCAAACATTTTCCGACGATTCTGTATTTTTCAAAAAATTGAGTTTTTGAAAATGTTCCTCAAAATCCGACATTTTTGGATATTTTTTTTAAAAAAAGAAGTAAATTTTGTGTTTTTGAATAAGTTTCCGAAAATCCGGCATTTATGTTTTTTTGAAAATTATCCCGAAAATTCATGCGGCCCGTTTGGTTATCTTAATAAATCTTTATAATACTTTTTAATTTTCTAGCACTCCATGAAACACCTTCCATCATTTAAGCACAGAACCGTTCCAGGATTTACTTCTATCACAGCAGGCACGGGATAGCACCGTCATTATAGCCCCTGCCCGACATCTTCCAATACCCTTTCCCCTCCTGTAACCTGTCCTAACCTTAGATGCCTAAAGTCTGTAAATAACATTTAAATTCAACAATAGTAAGATTACATTTTACTTTTTTTTACAGGCACAATTTTAGTATTTCATTTTTCTCCCTAGTGCTTTGATGGCACATCCCATTTTTTTTTTTTTTTACAAATGAAAATATATTTAATGAGCTTTCAAATAAGAAAATACTGCAAGCCTAAATCTAAAGTAAGCCCGTTGGTGCGGGGTGAATAAAATATGTTGGAAACATTCATTCGGACAGTTACCAATACTCGCTTACACGTAGTGGGCTACGTGCTTAACTTGATTAGTTTGGGGCCCCTCTATCGTAACCAATATATCTGGGTGTCTGGAGCAAATATGCTGTATCTGTTACAGCATTCACCGCAACTACTATTTTTACTACCACTAATACTCGTATTCCTACAACAATAACTACTACTACCACTACAACAACTACAACTACAACAACAACAACTACTACTACTACTACTATTACTAATCCTCCTGTCAATTACTACTATAATGATTTATAACATTGAACCAACATATTTTATTTACAACAATTCACATTTAAATTTAATAATTTATTGCCCACCCTCTGGTGCGGGGTCAGTTAAATATGTTGGCAACGGTCATTGGGTGTCACCAATATTCGATTTGCTGTGGCGAGTTGAACACTTAACATCGGGAGTTTTGTGAGCTGCGTCCCCTTTATCGTAAACAGACTCTCCGAGTGACTGCGTGTCCATGATAAATATCTGCCCCTATAGCCCGCGGGGCATGCAACCCCATGGAGGGATGCTGATACCTTTATTGTAGTCTACTCGTGATGGTACATCTTCATACCAAATTTCGTTTCTGTAGTTTCAGTGGTTTGGAAAATTACTTTTTCGCCGGACATTATTGGGTAAAGACGGTGACTTTTTTTTAAACGTTTTCGTATATTATCGTGACCTACTCGTGCTGGTACACCTTAATGCCAAATTTCGTTTCTTTAGTTTTGGTGGTTTGGAAAATGCCTTTTGGTGGCCATTTTGGATTAAGATGGGCGACGTTTTAACGTTTTCTTACATTATCGTGACGCACTCGTGATGGTACACCTTCATACCAAATTTCGTTTCTCTAAGTTTCAGTGGTTTCAAAAACGCCTTTCTGAGCGGCCATTTTGGATTAAGGCATCTACAGTTGAGATTTGAGGGATAAGAATGCAATTTATTGATGGCTCATCAACGTGTTAATCCTAATATTTTTTTAAAAAAGTATCAAAATCGTTCCAGTAGAACGACTAGACGGACAGTACACAGGGATAACACTCAAACACTTTTCCTTCAGTTCAGACTTGACGGAGAGCTATGCGGGTTTTTGATGCTTAATTTACGTGTTAAGCTGTATATTTAAAAATAAAATCAACGTTGGTCCAGAGGAACAGCCGGACGGACTGGACAAACTTGTAGGAGAAATACGCAGGGGAGAACACTCAAACACTTCTCCCTCAGTTCAAGCTTGACAGAAAAGAATTCGGTATATTGATGGCTCATCTACGTGTTAAGCCAGATATATTTTTTTAAAAGAGTGATCAAAATCGGTTCAGTATAACGGCCAGACGGACTGGACAAAGAAGAACACTCAAACACTTGTCTTTTAGTTGAGACTTGACCGAGAGGAATGCGATTTTAATGATGATTTATCTACGTATAAGCCAGCAAAATCTAAAAACAGAATGTGCAATATCAGTCCAGTAGAACGGCCGGACGCACTAGACAAAGTTTCTGAGAAATATAATAAATATTCCCTCATAAGGAATACATAGTGGAGAACACTCAAACACTTCTCCCTAAGCTCAAGCTTAACAGAGCGGAATGCGGTTTATTGATGGCTAATCTACGTGCGAAGCCGAATATTTAAAAAAAAGATTGACCAAAATCGGTCCAGTGTAAAGGTCGAACCGACTTGCCAAAGCTTAGCATTGTTTTAACATATAGATAAGCAAAGAAAACTTGACGTTCCTTGAAAACAGATAGAAAATATTTTTGCAAGATTCGGGATCGTACCTTTGGCACCGAAATCCAAAAGGTTACCGAATACAGCACGGAACCAGTTGAAACAGAGCGGGGTCCGAGCGCTCTTTATATGATAATTCAAGAACGAATTAACAGAGTGCACTCTATCGTTATGGGCGCGGCTTCGCAAGAACATCTAGAAGGAGAGAGATGCGAATGGTTCGTAACATACCTTTTTTTTTTATTTTATTTATGACCTTAAAGCATCTTATGCCCAGGCCGGTTTGGGGAGGGATGGAAAGCGGGAAGGTGTTGACCAGGGCCTAATTTGAAAGTACCATTCCAGAATTAGCCTGGTGTGAAAGGAAAATCCCTAGAAAAACCTCGGTCGGAATAGTCGGTCTTTTAAACTCTACCCAATGCCTTCCGAATGATAAGCCAAGGCTTCGGGCTCGAGAGCCACGGCCGCTTGATAACATATTTGTGTGTAAATACGAAAATAAAAAAAATAAACATTGATGAAAATCGGTTCAGTATAGAAACGGCTGGGCTACTGGACAAAGTTTCTTCAGAAAAGATTTTCATAAGAAATACATGAGGAGGAAAATGAGATTCTTTTTTATTCAAAATTGAAGAGGAGACTAATACGAATGCTTCATTACATATATGGACGTAATTAGGAACCTTTTAGAAAAGGAAAATCACTCAAATCGGTCCAGTGAAAGCCGCTGGGCGACTGGACGTTTTACGAAACTATTTTAAAAATATTTTAATGTATTCAAACATTTTCCGACAAATTTTGGATTTTTGAAAATGTTTCTCAAAATTCGACATTTTTATGAAAGTTTTGTGTTTTTGAATATGTTTCCGAGAATGCGGCATTTATGATATTTTGAAAATTATCCCGAAAATTCAAATCAAGTGGGCCTGCGGGCCGTTTGGTTATCTTAATATATCTTTATAATACTTTTTGATTTTCCAACAATTCATGTAACACCTTCCATCATCGAAGCACAGAACTGTTCCAGGATTTTCTTCAATCACGGCAGGCACGGAATAGCACCGTTTTATAGCCCATGCCGGACATCTTCCAACACCAGTTCCCCTCTCGTATCCCGAGCTGAGCCTTAGATGCCTAAAGGCTGTAAATAAATTTTAAATTCAAAAATGAAGATAGCAGTGTAAGATTTCATTTTACTTTTTACAGCGACATTTATAATATTTCCCTTTTATCCCTCTTGTTTTGATGGCCAATCCTATTTTTGTTTCATATGAAAATAGATTTAGTGAGCTTTAAAAGAAAAAAAAATAGTCCTGAAGCTAAAGTGCCGTTGGTGCGGGGTGAATAAAATACGTTGAAAACATTCATTGGGGCAGTTACCAATACTAGCTTACACGTGGTGAGCTGTGTGCTTAACTTGGTAAGTTTTGGGGGCTGCCCCCTATATCGTTACCATAATTTATGCGTGCCTGCGCCTTCATGGACCAAATATACTGTATCTGCTACAACTACCTCAATCACTACTACTACTACCGATACTACTAATACTACTATTAATACAACAACATCTACTACTACTACTGCTACCACTATTACTACGACCACTACTACTAGTAGTACAATATTCCTGCCAAATACCACTATAATGATTTAAAACTTTGAACCTACACATTTTTATTTACAACAATCCACATTTAAATTTTAAAAAAAATATTGCCCGCCCACTGGTGCGGGGTGAATAAAATATGTTGGCAACAGTCATTGGGGTGTCACCAATACTAGAATCCCTGTGGTTAGTTGCGCCCCTAACCTCGGGAGTTTTGAGAGCTGCGTCCCATTTATTGTAACCAGCCTCTCCGACAGACTACAGATCTGCCCCCATACACTCCGGGGTCTGCGACCCCATAGGGGAGTTTTGATACATTTATTGTTGTCTACTCGTGAAGGTACACCTTCATACCAAATTTCGTTTCTCTAGTTTCAGTGCTTTGGAAAATTACTTTTTTGCCGGACATTATTGGAATAAGATGGCGACTTCTTTTTTCACGTTTTCTTATATTATAGTGACCTACTCGAGCTGGTACACCTTAATACCAAACTTTGTTTCTTTAGTAGTTTGGAAAATGCTTTTTGCGGCAATTTTGGATTACGAATTTCGACATGTTAACGTTTTCTTATATTATCGTGACCCACACGTGATAATACACCTTCATACCAATTTCATTTCTAAGTTTCAGTGGTTTCCAATACGTCTTTCTGAGCGGCCATTTTGGATTAACACTTCTTCTTCAGTTGAGACTTGAGGGAGAGGAATGCAATTTATTGATGGCTCATCAACGTGTTAATCCTGATATTTTAGAAATAATTTTAAAAATCGGTACAGTAGAACAGTTTGTGAAAAAATATGACAAAGTTTGTGAAAAATATGATAAATATTCCCCATAAGGAATACATAGGGGAATACATAATACTCAAACACTCCTCCTTCAGTTGAGACTTAGAGAAGAATGCGGTTTCGTCATGGCTCTGTTATATGTTAAGCGGGGCATTTAAAAAATGAATGATCAAACTCGGTCCAGTAGAACGACTGGACGGACTGTACAAAGGGATAACACTTAAACACTTCTCCTTCAGTTCAGTCTTGACGGAGATCTATGTGGTTTCTTAATGCTTAATTTACGTGTTATGCTGACTATTTTTTAAAAAAAATGAATGATCAAAATCGGTCCAGTAGAACGGCCGGACGGACTGGACTAAGCTTGTGAGAGGAATACTCAGGGGGAGAACACTCAAACACTTCTCCCTCAGTTCAAGCTTGACACAGAGGAATCCGTAATATTGTTGGCTCATCTACGTGTTAAGCCGGATATTTAAAAAAAAAAGAATGATCAAAATCGGTTCAGTATAACGGCCACACGGACTGGACAAAGAAGAACACTCAAACACTTCTTCTTTAGTTGAGACTTGGCACAAAGAAATGCGATTTATTGATGATTTATTTACGTACAAGTACGAAAAATTCTAAAAACAAAATTAGCAAAATCGGTCCAGCAGAACGGCCGGACGGACAGGGCAAAGTTTGTGAGAAATATAATAAATATTCCTCCATAAGAAATACATAGGGAAGAACACTCAAACAGTTCTCCTTCAGTTGAGACTTGACTGAGAAAAATGCGGTTTCGTGATGCCTTATTTACATGTTGAGAGAGGCATTGAGAAAAATGAATGATCAAACTCGGTCCAGTAGAACGACCTAACGGACTGTACAAAAGGATAACACTCAAACACTTCTCCTTCAGTTCAGTCTTGACAGAGATCTATGTGTTTTTTATGCTTAATTTATGTGTCATGCTGAATAATTAAAAAAAATAATGATCAAAATTGGCCCAGTAGAACGACCGGACGGACTGGACAAAGCTTGTGAGAGAAATACAAAGGGGAGAACACTCAAACACTTCTCCCTCAGTTCAAGCTTGACAGAGAGGAATCCGGTATATTGATTTCTCATCTACGTGTTAAGCCTAATATTTAAAAAAAAATAGATCAAATTCGGTCTAGTGGACGGCCGGACGGACTGGCCAAAGCTTTAGCAATTTTTGTAATATATAGATAATTTCCACTGAATAGGGTAAAATACGAAGACATTGGCCTGTTTTAAATTTTTCCTGATAAATATCCCGCGGTGGTCTTTGCATGTTTGTCAATTCAGATCTTCAATTTCATAATAATGGATACTTCAATATAGTCCCATGTTTGAGCAGTGGTGGTGGTGCAAATGGTGTTTGCGAAATGCGTTCTAAATATACAAACTATCGAGACTATTTGAAAAATAGAACACCTGGTTCAGAACAACATTAGTACTCTGACATAGTTGTGGCGTTACTGGCCTGCGGTGGAGAGCTTAAATTGTTGCAATTATTTTAAACAACATTAAAAAAGAGAAAACATTCAATACCGTTTATATCTATTTAGTGTTGTAAGGAACACTCATGATTTTAATTATCTTTTGAAGCATAGATTTTTTTAGAATAAACATTTTATACACCTACTGTGTTCGGGTTTTTGGACCCTTACGAGAAAATTCAGGATCAATTAAGGGAGAAGACACCCGTGCATATGACCCCCCTTTCCTTACGGAATGACATTAGTCCTGATTAAAAAGCTGTAATCAAGGGTTGGCGCATGGGGACTTGATCCGTAAATGCAACAGACACTTTGACATAGTCACATATTCAGAAAGATAGAAAAAAAATCATGCTGCAGAGTTATTTATAAATTATTACTAATCAGCCAGGTAAAATAAACCGAAGTTCAACAAGAACATGTTTCTCGTTCTTTTCTTGAAATTTCTTATCTAAAGGACAAAAGGACAAACCGTTTCAGCCGTAAATATTGCTGGATTAGTTGTTTTTTGTTTTTTTTTCGGAGGGCGTGCAGGGATGTTGACTCCCGCAGTGGTTTATATATTCTGTTAAGGCCCTGTTGCATATCTCTTATAGTTGCAAAGGTAACTCATTTACTTTTGGCGCTCCCCAGAACAAGTGGGGGCACTGGGCTACATTTTTAGACCCCTTAATTCGACTCTGGCCATAAATGATCCTTTCCGGTTCACTGCTTAGCTACTGAAGAGAGAGAAACGATATTTAAAGAAAATTCTTTAATGACAGGAATGGACTTCTTTCTCGTTCTTTTCTTGAAATTTCTTATCTAATGGACAAACCGTTTCAGCCGTAAATATTGCTGGATTAGTTTTTTTTTGGGGGGGGGGTTGCAGGGATGTTGACTCCCGCAGTGGTTTATATATTCTGTTAGGGCCCTGTTGCATCCTATAGTCACAAAGGTAACTCATTTATTTTTGACGCTCCCCAGAACAAGTGGGGGCTCTGGGCTACGGCATCTTTAGACCCCTTAATTCGACTCTGGCCATAAATGATCCTTTCCGGTT
>JAGDQP010025219.1:0-27126 GCA_022664845.1 Lepisma saccharinum | reverse complement strand
AGCTTACTCCAAACACCCTAAACAATATGATGAGTGAGTGAGTGAGTCAGTCAGTCAGTGAGTGAGTGAGTGAGTGAGTGAGTGAGTCAGTTAGCCTAAAATGTGCAATTTCAGGGGCCCACAACTAGAACATAGTTTGAGATACGAATATGAAATTTTGTACATCTGCACATATTTACCATATCTCCTTAACGGCAAAAGCTCATATTCCTATCTTTAACATCTTTTTTCTTACGGGGCCCCTAAATCGTCGATTTTGCCATAAACTCTTGTTCCTGTATAACATGCTTCTGGCAGTGCTGACGTTTTCTGACGCGAAGAACTTGGCTCATGCACTGCCATGCATGTTGATAACGCAGACGTAAAATCGAAGGTGCAAACAGTTAATTGGACGTATGTGCCCGTAAGTAGTCGAAAAATTCGAACTCGTTGTCTGGACGTTGGAACCTTATGCATCAATTACAATATCTACATGTAATAAGGCATCATCTTGAAAGCAGATGCTCGAAGTGACCGCCATGAGAGGCAATGCAAGCGTTGCAACGACGAAGCATGGACTGGCGAACTCTCGCAAAGATCCCAATGTCATTGCGAATAGCATTACAGGCATCATGCAGACGTTGCTCCAAAACCTGCACGTCAGACACCGACTTAGCATATACCACACTCTTCAGATGTCCCCAAAGATAGAAATCGAGAGGATTGAGATATCTTGACCGTGCAGGCCACGCAATAGGTCCTCCACGCCCGATCCATCGTTCACGGAACGTGAGGTCTAGATAGCGGCATACAGGAACACTGAAGAGGGCCGGAGCTCCATCATGCATGAACCACATACGCTGGCGTATCGCCAATGGTACATCCTGGAGCAATAGGGGCAGAGTGTTCTTCAGGAACTGAAGATAGATGGCTCCAGAGATTCGGCGTGGAAACACGTATGACCCGATAAGGCAATCTCCAAGAATTATAGCCTAAACGTTAAGCCAAAATTACTGTTGATGAAGGGAGACAATCCTGCCAAGGGGAATCACCTTCGCCCAAACGTGCGTGTTGTGCAGGTTGATGATTCCATGGATTCCATCCATGAACAGAACACAACTCAGGAACATCAGTACTGTCGTGGCCTGTGCGATGAACCACAGAAAAATCATCAGCTGTGATACCCTGTGCCCGTTGCAAGTGGTATGGATTGAATGCATTCTCGTGAAAAAAATGCCCAAACAGTCATATAGCTGACATGCATCTCACGGGCCACAAGTCTTGTACTGATCCGGAGATTATTCGCAACAGTACCCAGAACACGTCGCTCTACATCCGGTGTTCGTAAATGTCGGATCCGGATATAGTCAGCAAGCGTAGGTGTCAGAGTTCCCGTCTCGCAGAGACGTCTATACACGATCGCAAATATCTTGTGACTCGATGGCAGTCGTTCAGGAAATTGCGCGCGGTACATCCGTGCTGCCTGTTTTCCATTACCATTCGCCCGTCCGTATATGAAAATCATGTCTGCTTGTTCGCGATATGAATAACGATCCATACTGTAATTCCCACTCTATTGTACTGTCTACTTGTTTCCCACACACGTCTCGTGAACACAGTTTGCACTGTTTGACTGTATACTTCTTTCCCCCACACGTCTCGTGCACACAGTATGTACTCTAGTTGACTGTCTACTCGTCTTACTACACACTACCTGACTGGCGAAGTGTTCACCACACACGCTGTGCTGTCTATGAGCCGTGCTGCTGCTCGCGTTAGACGAGATAAGAAAGCGCTCCCAGCGGTGCCCTCTATTGTGCACAGGAATCACTTCAGGTACTGAGGTTCATGGTTTTTCTTTTCATTTGCCGTAATAGCATTCAGCCTCGAAGTTAGCCCTATTACTACACAACACAACACATGCATTTCCTCACTTCATCCTGTTCTAGATCACACGCACAGATATGTTTATGTACTGGTGGGTTTTACGTTAGGGTGGAACCGATTACAACATACTGCCGTATATAGTAGAAGTAATGTGCATTCCTTACACGGAGCGAAGTATCAAACTCAAACGGCCGATATATCCGAGTCATTACGGCTAACTCGGAAAGCACGTTCGCTCCTTGTGCTTTCCTTAAGGTAATAGCGTCCACTCACACGAGGGAGCAAGCTAAGTAAATGGAAACAACCTCCCCTTTTTACTATCGCACGAGAATATTGAACACATCCGAAATCCGTTTCTCTGAACCTACTTAGGTCCAGGCGCAGACTTCATTACAGACAGACGGGGAAGGAGATTTCAAACCGGACCCCATCTCTTTCGGTCTGCTGAGCATGGTATATGTAGCAACGATAGTGAGAGAGTCATTGTTGTCGGTTTTTTCACTACCCGTATCTCTAGTTTTTGGAGTCGATTTTGGATTTCAAGTTGGCAACCCTGTATCTCACAAATGCAACTGCAAGAGGACTTTTTCTCTTGTTTTGATCTTAGGACCCACCTCCTAAAGTTTATCCGCATGTTTGTGTTCGGTTCACATTGTCAAGAGTCGATTTTGGATTCCAAGTTGGCAACCCTGTATCTTGCAAATGTAGCTGAATTCGAGAAACTGCAAGATGAGCTATTCTCTTGTTTTGATCTCAGGAATCACCTCCCGAAGTTTGTAACGACCTTTTCTTTACACCTTGTATAGAGGCCTCTCCCGGAGGAAGTAATTGTTCTACTGCTCCCACGTGGACCAGACGGAGTGTGTGTGAATATCCTCATGTGGATTAACATAGGTAAAACCATGAAAAGGCTATCGTGACTACAATGTGTCTAGTTCTACGTTTTAAAAACATGTTTGCTCACTGGATGAGGGTGAAGCATGCTAATTTCACTTGTTTCTTAGAAAATCAATTTCAGTTCTACGCTACACAATTTTACAAATATTTAGCCTATACTGTGAATACTGGGTGTGTAGTAAATATATATGTATGAATTGTGTATTAGCTACACAATAATGTATATTCTGTTAAACGCGGATAAAAAGACTGTAGATAGCTGCATTTGTTATGTGGTGCATGAGCTAACTGTCGTCTATTGTCTGTGTAGCATCATCTACCGAGAAATGCTCTACATGTTTGATCTCTCATTAAATCCTAGTGGAATAGAGTGGAACTGTAATACTTTACTAATGTCTTACTTTTCGGAATATATGGCACACTCGGTTCTTATTAATGGTCCAGAACTCAAAGTTCCACAAAATATCAATACATCGATTTATTTCAATGTAGTCTCAATTAAAGTGACAAATATAAACCAATAGATACAAACAATCATTGTAAAACTTATCACGAAATATTGATATGTTGTGGTCCCACGAAAGTATCGTTTTATACGACGGAGCAATTACAAGAGGTTAAAAGTCGCATTTATAACTTGTTTACTCTATAGCCTGCGATGTATCAGCTTATCCCATAAATGATGTATTTTTGTATCATAAGGAAAAGAATGCTAACTTACCTGGAACACAAACATTAGTCAGGGTAATAGTCTCCATCGGACTCCACAACATCTTTTTTCCAATTAGAACCCACCTTCCATCCCTGTCCATTAACATTCTTTGTTCGGATTAATGGTGCAATTCCAAGGTCGTACATCACGGGCATCACGCATTATTGTTCACCTTGCTCAATATGGAACAGACTATTCGTAGAGATTTTCGGATTGCTAAAATTCCAGCACTCCGAGAAGCTCCTTAGTTCCCTAATTTTGAACATGGGGTAGTGCGGGAAATTATTTTGACCAGGCGTCTAGAATGTTCTTCTGGTCTTTGGTTTCTCATGTCGGAACATGCTATAGGACTCCAAAACACTCTGCCGTCTGTCAACAAGTTGTTGAATCCTCTGCTGAAAGAAGTCACCGGTTTTGAAGGCAAAGAACTGGGTCACTGTTAAACTCACGTCATAATTTCGCAATGTTTTCCCTAAAAGGTGGTTTCGCAGACTGCCAGAAACACTGCAGGCTGCCGAATGGGCGAGTTTTCCCCAGGCACATTCCTCGATCTTAGCACAAGTCCTTCTTGCCGTATGTGGGCGTGCGTTATTAGCGTGGACGAGCACACCATTCCGATTAACCAGAGCAGAACGTCTCTCCAACAACACAATCCATAAGTGTTCAAGCTGCTGACAGTAGACATCTGCATTGATGGTCTGGTTACGCGGCAATAGATCAAAATGAATTATCCCACCAAACACTCAACATCACTTTGCGGGGGATGGAGATCTTGATTTGGTACAATTCCTGCGCCCTCCTTTAGGTATCCACTGCCGTTTGCGTGTAATATTATCCTAGAGAACCCACTTTTCATTCCCTGTTATCATTCTGTACAGAAATTGTTAACGTCTGTGAGGGTGAGCAGAGAACTGCAGATGTCAACTCGCAGCTGCTTCTGTTCAGGCGTTAACGCATGGGGGTAACAATTTTCCGAATTTCAACACTTACCCAGGGTCAATGATATAACGATGAACGGTCGAATTGGCGACGTGGATTTCGCTGGCCAGTTTTTCAACAGATTCTATTGGATTTGCCTCCGCCACTGCTCGCATGGCAACGTTGTCCAGTTGCACAGGTCCCCCTTTTAGTGCCTTATCGGTGAGGTAGTTGTCCTTAGACCGAAACCTCTGGAATCACCTCTGGCACTTTTTCATACCCACAGCATCCTGACCATACACAGCATTGATTTTTCGTGCTGCTGAACTGGCTGGATGTCTCTGGTGAAATTTATACAGCATGGCTTGCCGAATGTGGTCCTGCCATGATCAAACACAAGCCGTACTGTGGAGTAGAACATTCTTCTTCTAGATACTGCTGCACAGTCAATTGTTCTATATGACTCAGCTATGGCACGTGCCGTGTATTTCATTATTCACTCGTCAGATGTCACTGCAGCGGCCATCGCACATACGACATTACTTATGGGATAACCCGGTATATAATATTTACCCACCACTGCCACAGCGTTTGAAGACTTATGCGGAAAAGGAAGCGCTCGTCTTAAATTATTTATTTTCTTTGCAAGTAGAATGGAACGTACAAAAAATTAAACAAATTGTTCATGTAAAATTTTCCTATTATGGAAAGTTTCACGAGTTAAAAGTAGTTCTCATCGCAATAAATAAATTTTAATTTTACATATAAACTGTAACGTTAATTATAAGTTTCGCGCCATAGTTATGATTGGTTCATTTCCTTGTAACAGATACAATCATTTTGGTTGTATATTTGAAATTGACAGAATCAGAAGTAAATGGATTCAATTGACATTGAGTTTATATTAAATGTTGAAGTTCGTCTTTAACTTATAACACAAAATATACATATAGCTATTTATGTAACATACATTTCGTTTTACTTAAGGAAATTGGAATAAAACTTTTCTTTTCTATTTTCCATGTCATTTGCCTTCTGTTGTTTGTGAGTCTCTCAATAGATATCATCGTTAAAGAATTTACAGTGTGAAACTTCTTAACTAATTTTAAAACTTATGCAATCTATATTTTCTTGTTGTATTTGACGAAAGTTTAATACCTAACAATTTAGTTAATATTCAGCTATGTAAGAGAATCGGATTTCCCTTCTTCAGTATTGAAAATCGTAATTTCTTGACAAAAGTGAAATCGTGAATGTCCACTATTTATTGTATTTGTTTGATACCATATCAAAGAAACTCAAATACCATTAATCCAAAGATTATGTAATAATGAAGATAAAGAGAAAAAATAATTTTTAGTTTTAAAAAGTTGCCAAAATAAAGAAAGGAAAGAAAGAATTAGAATTCTATTCTGTTGATAGAAATATACTGTTGATAGGAATATACATTTTTGGAATTGAAAACATTTACCGTCGAGCGTTAAATATCAATATCTGACTTGTTCCTCTTGTGTATTATAATCACAATTTTTTGCTGAGTTATTTGTTATTTTATAATTTAATTTAATGTTATTTAGTTTATAGTAATGCTATTTAGTTCTTTGCAATGTTATTTAGTTCCAGTGTAAAATTGGCAATTCCAGCTGTATCTGAAACTTAATTAAATAAGTAAATAAACATACAATTCTTTTTTTTATTAAGTGAAACAGACGCCATTGTTTTACGCATAATACTTAAATATGAAATCGAGTATTACCAAAATATTATTTTCATTGCTATACGGTATGCTTTAAAAGGAAGTAAGGAATAACATCTACGTTGAGAAAAATATCTCTGAATGCTAATTGTGTTTAAAAATATAAAGTTTTTTTTAAGATTACTGTGCGTCTACATTGACTATTCAATTGCAGTGATAAACAATATTTCACCAAGAAAACGATAGAGATAACCATAACAAAGATAGAGGTAGGAATTTTACATAACACTTTGTCTCGCTGGAACTTGTCAGTGCTTTCAAGATATTTTTGTGTATAAATTGTATAATATAGAATTAAGAATCACGTATATATAAACAGACAATCTGCCGAGCTTTAGAGTCATGAACTTTAGCATATGAATCACAAAACAATGTAACTCACACCAAAACTTCTAACAATCACTACGATTACCTACTAACCAAAATATATAATTTCTTGCTAATATTTAAAATTTATTAATAATCACATTTGCGTTAATAACTACTGATTTTCCCTTGCATTATATACAGTTAATTCAATTCTTACACTTATTTTTTTTTATAGTCGGATTTGTAATTATTTACTGATATCACATTCATTGATTTATACATACTCAGTTCCAGAACCACACACATAAAGTATGCAGGACAATATAAAAAACGTAGTTAGCTAACTAGACAATGTGCCATAATTCATAACAGAATGTATGTAGCAAACAAGGTACGTCATAACCAACCACAGTTTCTAACCAATTTAATTAATCCTCTTTTAACACTATATAAGCATTTTCGTGAGCTAAGGAATATATAGTAATAATACTTTTAAACACAAACAAGAAGTAATACACCTAGATCAAGGTTTAACTTTTAATTTTAAAAATGTTAACAATTTTCAGTTCAGAAAGATTAGCATTTTGAGTTTTCAGCAAATTCTAAGATTGCTTTATAATTAATCATTTATTATTATTATTATAAATATTTTTGTTACACGAAAATTACCATGTAGTGTTTTAAATATTTGAAGAAATCGTGAATGAGAGGCCTTGTAAGAATTAATTTACTTTCCGTTTACTACAGAGATAACGGAAATCATTTAGTAATATTGTATTAGGAGAAACAGCTATGCGTAACCCTAGCCTACGTACTTACGTATGAGGAGGAAATAAATAAGGCAGAAGTAACTGACTAATACTAGTACTAAGTAATACTTTTTAGTCACCTTAATTCCAACAGCACAGTGCTTTGTTTTGCCTGAGTCAAAGTTACCTAAAACCATAAAGATAGTCAACTCAATTATAGTTTTAGTTTTTAATGTAATAAGAAATGCAATGCAACCGAATGTAATGAAACCGACGTATGAAAAACCAATTTTAAATTATTATAAATATTCCGTTTCTGAAACATACAGTACGTAGCTTATGAGTCAGTCATATTCTCAGATGCGGGGAGTGGCTGAACAAGAGATCACATCGGAACTTGAAATAAATAGTTTCCTGCAGGTGACATCTCACTTGGAAAATGTAAGCCAAGGGTCTCATTCAAACACAGGACCTTTATTTTTTTTTAAATGTATTGTCTCGGCAAATTCACTACTGTTAACTCTTTGTAGTTCAAAGGAAGGAAAGGAACAGAAACAGGATTTCATGTGGTGTGGGTAAATGCTGTTCAAGTAAAACAATTTTAAGTTAGGGTAAGAACAAGTGCTGTGTTATTCCTTGAGAATCTCACCTTCTCTCATATATATTCTATAGCATTTTTGTGAAATTGCAATGAAGTTCTTTCGGAAAATCGGAATGCTTCTCGCATTTTGCAAAAAGAAATGCTGGCGTAAGTTAAACTCTGACCTAGATATATCAACAACCGAAAAAGAATATGGAATAGGCAAAGCTATAAAATGTAAAATTATACAGTAAATGTAAAAAAAATACATGAATTTTTACGAAAAATACAAAAGCATCTGACAACTTTATTCAGCATCACATAGTCAGTAACCTTCTCTAAGCGTAAATATTAGATTAGGAAAGTCAAAATTCGGAGAAAGTGGTTTTGACCGGGAAAATAGTGGAAGTCGAAAGCATCGTTTGTGCTTCTATTTTATGCAGAAATTTATGTTTCCTGTCTACTGGCAACCCACACTACAGACCCGTTGCCTACAGCTACAGAGATATTTGACCAAGCTAACGTAAGCTTTCAGCTCATTTTATATTCTCTCACTCACGCAGGTTAACTTACACAAAATTGGAACATTTTGATGACATAAATGTACATTTTAATGCAAAAATCTAACTCAATGTGGGAATACAATTTTGAAAATGTACATTTCTAAGCATTCATTCCAAGATAATGCAAGTAAGTAAAAGATAATTACAAAATTGTTTCTTGTTTTTAAAATGTTCAAGTTAAGTACCATACATTTGATCTGCTTTGAAAATATAACGTAGTTTACTTCCTTTTTTTCTGAATATGCACCCGGATTTCTTGAACACGTGTACCAGAAATATGTTTTCCCTTACAGTTTAGACATTTTCTGAAAATTAGGCAAGAAAATTATTAAAAGCATGAAACTTGGTTTACATTTTATCACCTAAGTGACATATAAAAGTTCCTCAAAATCAAACTTGTGCTATGGTCGCCATTATGGAAAATGGTGGTTAAAATTAAGTGTTTTTTTATTATTATTTTTGTGGAAACGAAGCATCACATCGAAGAAAATTTCAAATGAAGTTTGTTCAGCATAAACTTATAAATCTTTTGGAGTTGCCTTTTTTTATTCATTTGACCAATTCTAAAGGCACAAAATGACATCAAGCAAAAACGACTTCTTTCAGAAGCCAAAATTTTGAGATCAGTTAAAATATTCTTAAACGCATGTGATTTGGTATATAGAAAGTACTTGGTAACCCAAGTAACATATGGAAAAATCAAAAAATCAAAATTGTTCTTCGGCCGTCATCTTGGAAAATAGCGGCCGATATTTACCTATTTCTAGTTTTCACAAAAAATAAATAAATCCGAACTTCAACAAAGTTTTAATTTAGTTTATTCAGCATACATTTACAAATCTTTGTTGTTAAGACCATTCTTTTCATTGACCCAGAAGCCACAAAGTGGAACAAAAGCTAAACTGATTGTCATAATATTCTATTTTCATTTAGTATCTTTTTTTAAAAAAAAGAAAATGAAGGTAAAAATTAATACCAACAACGTAACATGGACGCACACGTTTTCCCTAAAAGAATTACACAATTTCTCTGTGAAGAAATAACATAAATAATAACTTCAGTACACACAATATAGGCACTAAGAACTAACATCATTAAATTGCAAGTCAATCTCCCTTAGGTTTTAATATGTTTGAACAAAACACCGAAAGGTTATGTTAGTTATTAAATATTACTTAAGGCTGGTAATTACCCAGATAGCACCCAAATTTGTAGCAAGTTTGTACGAGGTTTGGCACTGCACGTCTGCACAAAATTTGGTATTTCATTGCTGTAAACCTGTTACATTCTTGCAGCGAACTTGCTAGTTGACAAGTAACAAATTTACTACACACTTTGCATGTTAACCTGCTACAAACGTGTCTTGTTTCAATCCGTTGTGAATCTTGAAGCTATCTGACCTACTCGTACTCTTCTTATGGGGTCGCTGAGATACATAATCTCAATATGAAGAAGTTTCTTTAGAATTCTAAATTGTACCAGGATACAGTATAGCTTTTCCCTATTAATATAATCATAAGCCTTCTTATAATCAACGAATAGCTGGTGAACAGTCCCATTGTATTCCTATTTCTTCTCCAAGATTTGCATCAAGGCGAAAATCTGGTCGAACGTGGATCTATTTCTTCTAAATCCACATTGGTGATTTCAAATTATTTCATCTACGTATACACTTAAGCGAGTTAGCAGTATATTACTCAA
This sequence comes from Lepisma saccharinum, assembly GCA_022664845.1. Classification (NCBI taxonomy): domain Eukaryota; kingdom Metazoa; phylum Arthropoda; class Insecta; order Zygentoma; family Lepismatidae; genus Lepisma; species Lepisma saccharinum. Next base: position 17,075 of record JAGDQP010025219.1, on the reverse strand, counting down.
TACTTTGTAACATGTTGGGAGTAACGAGATTCCGCGGTAATTATTACAGTCTGATTTATCGCCTTTTTTTATAAACTGGAACTATTATTGAGGTTGACATAATAATGCGGTCATTTTAAATAAAAATCTTGTGATAGGTTAAAAAAATCTGAAAAGCATGAAACTTCGTATGCATATAGTTCTTTGCCACTTAAGTAACATATTAACAGTCTCCAAAATCAAAGCTGTGCTACCACCGCCATCTTGGAAAATGGCGTCCATTTTTTTAAGTTTCGCGGACACTAAGCGTCATATCGGAAAACGTATGAAATAAAATTTGTTCAGCATAAAGTTACAAATTTCTTGTAGTTACTGATTTTTCCATTTAACTAATCCTATTTCCTCTAATGATTTGCTAAAGTTTCTAACTGCTGCTACATTTTCTGCTCAGAAAACTGAGTACTTTTGTGTCAGATATTGAAAGGGTGTTAATAAATTAAATATCCCCACAGGATACCATGACTTCAAAAGCCGTAGTGTCAGATATTGTAGCTGTTTGCAAATAAGTGGAACAATATATGAAAATGGTTATCAGCATTATGGAATTCATTGGTGCTAAATGGACAGGGACTGTTGTACACTCCGTCTGAGTATAGTAATCAACACGTTACTTTCTATCATGCTGTAGGTCATAACTTGTATGCAAAAAAGTTCCCATCTCTATGTCCAAAAAGCTTTAAGCATAAAATATATATCAAACTGAGTATATGAACAGTTACCTGAAAACATAATGTGCCCAGGTAGCACAGTAAACTTGCAACAAGTTTGGCATTGGCAGTCTCCAAATTTGAAGCTACCTTGAAAGTGCAAGTCTGAAAAATTGCTACGATCCTGTAGCAAACTTACTAGTTGACAAGTGACAAATATGCAACAAATCCTTCAGGTCAAACTTGTTATAAACTTTGTTTTCAAATCGTTGGTACACCAACATCGAACATGTGGCGGAAAAAAAATATTTTATTGTCTGCAGTAAGGTTCGAAACCAGAATCTTCAGTTTTGTTTGTTGTCTGTCACTTTGATTATTAGTCCAAGGTTCTGGTTGAATTGCGTACACTTTACTAGTCCTTTTATGTTACGAAAACAATTTCTGAAATAAAAGCATTAATGTAGCCTTTAATTGGACACTAGGAAAGCTTATTGATCCTGTGTTAGAGCAATGAAGAAAGGTTAATAGTTTCTTTATTCCAGGAAAATCATTATGATGTATACTTTACTGTTCGGCTCGATACCACTTCTTAAATAAACTTGCTGCCAATATCCCAGATAGTACACTAGTTTAAACCAAGTTTCACTAGCCTTGATTTCTCCTTAAATGCTTACAGTGATTTAAACTAACAGTGATTTTTCCTGTTGAGTTGTTAACTAGAACACCGGGGTTCCAAATATATATATCCCGGGTTATACCATTGGATTAACCTAAAAGCATTCAACTAAACTTTTTAGTGTTAGTGGCTAAACGTTTGGTTGATGCTATATTGACTAAACGATTTAATCACTAGCAAACTGTGTTTGTTAATTTGGCCAAATCTTTTTTCTGTGCAGGGCTCGAAATGTGCCGGAGCGGACCCTCCCCGGTAGCACATAAACGTTGAAAATACGTGTATTAAACGTTAGTACCGAAACGTAATTTTAATGTTGTAAATGTACCGAAATGTCCGCCCGGTCAATGGTTTATTCGACGTTGAATAATAATTGAGAAGAAACAAACTTAAATGAAGTGGACGATGAAGAAACGGGTATTGTTGGCCAAAACATAGCGTGGTTGCTGTCTATCGGTATACACAATTAGCTGCAGTTTTCTGTTGTATTCTTCACGATATATTAACTTTCCAATAGTAAATTACCGCCCGCCTGCTGTGAGATACTAAGCTGGAGCGTTCCGCACTTGTCGTTGGTAGCTGGACACGCTACCACGTATCCACGAAGCCACCTTGAGAGTTACAACTCTTTCACTATTCCCTTTATGTTACGAAGACATTAAAGACAGTTTTGAACCAAGGTGCCACAAATTCAGACGTGTCGTTTTACCACCATGTAAGATTAAAGAAGACTTTCCTTCTTTCTTTGTTATGTGCCTTTTTCCTTCTTAAACACTTTGTTTTGACCATCGCTGCACTATTAAAGTTTTATTTATCAATAAGTGTAATATGTCGCCTTAGAAAACCGTATATAAAGCGAATTCTATGTCATAGTTGAAAAGGATAAACGTGAATGCTCTATTAATGAAATTAAATGTTTGTTGAAATATAGTTTAAAATTCAACGTTTTTAACACGCAAATGAGAACATGAGAAATGTAATTTATTTTATTTTATTCGTTGTTAGGAACACTTTGTATGCAACTAACTAGGAAAGATAATCTAGAGCACAGTTCAATATAACAGTTAAAAACAGGTCAATTAACGTCCTAACAACGGAATCTAATTTTCGTTGAAATAGCTATAGATTGAAATTTAACGTGTTTTCAACATACAAAAGAAGACAAAAAATAATAGTTAATGTCATTCAATTAGCTATTAATTACAAATTTTATCCCATTAAATTAGAAAGAAGCCTATTAAAAGAACTCTATACCGTAGCTGAAAATAAAAGTTGAATCCACGTTGAACATCTTGTGACCCAATAACAAGTCCTTGCTGAAATATGATCTAAAATTAAACGTACTTTTTACAACCGATAACGATTAATCAACGAAATAAACAAAAAATCAACGTTTGAAACACGTTTGTGTGCTATTGGGGCTAATGGCATTCAGGTTCTAGAATATCTGAAAAAATCATACTGTTTTAATCATAGACCAGAAAAAGCAACAACACGTTAACGAATGTAAAGGTTCCGTTTCGTGGAAATTTATCTTTCGAGCCCTGGTTGTGCAAAGTATCCTAGAACCATTTTTGAAATATTAGGGTACAATGAGAGACAATGAAACCCGAACTCCTACAAAAGTCAGATTTAGGTGTACTAATATTGAGCTTTAATACGAAAACATAATAATAGTTAAAGCATTTGAGAACAGTGTAAAATAAATATATGTAAAAGATTTACATCAATTAGTGGTGCAAATCAGAAGGTAAATAAAAATATTCTACTGTTAGCAATAAAAGTAAATTCAAGTAAAAATAAAAGTAAGGCTGTTTCTGATACGTGAAAATAAAAATAAAAATATAGGATTTAATTAATTCCACGCAACTTCATGGAATGTTTCGCAGATCCAGGGAGTCAGGGAATACAGGTTGAAATCACTGATTTAGTATATTTGGGGACGGTTCTGACAGCTGAATCCAGGAGATAGTTCAGAGTTTACCCACTAGATGGTAATATAGCTGAGTTTCTTCGTATACATGCTGCCATCTATCGACAATGTGCAATTTCTTATGACGTGTGAGGCGATGATGCATTACTCTGCTTCAAGCTCCTTTTCCGGACATTTGTAATCAATCTTCAGGTTGAAGGGTGTGAGGGTTCATCTCCATGCATTACACCATGACATTTTATGAATAGTGAGAGGTCAGGAAGTTTTTTAATGGATGCGATGTTATGTCACTCTTTCTGTTGATATTGATATTCTTTAGCTTGCTTCTTTCTTTCTTTCTTTCACTGTCTTAAGCACATAGAAGCGCATATAAACACACATAGAAAGAGAGCGAGAGCATGCATGAGGGAGAGTAGGGGAAGATTGGAATACAGAAAAAAGGAGAATTACTCACCAAATCCGAGAACAGCTTCCCGACGACGAGACGAAACGAAAATTTATAACGTCATTCGGGTTACAAGGTGAGTTACAGAATTCTTACTTTAAGTCTACTGGGAGATATCTGAGCCATTCAGCTCTTCAACCTAGAGATGAAAGCAGCAAAATTGAGAACGGAAAACAGAAAACATTTTGGAAAACTTCCGGAAAAGGGGAAAATTAGAAAATCTGGAAAAAAGAAAGGAACTCTTCCGAGAACGAATTTTTGTTGGAAAATCAAAAGTAGAAACATGAAATTTACTTTCCCGGAAAAATATATCTCTAATTTAAATAATGATATACAGCTCAATGATATTTCGACCGACTTGAGGCGATATTCTTGTCTTTAAACAAATTCACACAATTCAATAAAATTCCGTTAAGTAGATTTATTAATAGGTTGCCTTCATCCCCATCTGAAGAGATACATTGTAGCATCATGTTACAGCTTTGATGTAATACAGAAAGTCTCCACCAGACTCGTCTTCCTATTGAATATATAAAACTACAGACGAGTATTAATTTTGAATTTAGCAAAGGTCAGTTCTGTAAAAGTGCAGAAACTTAGAATAGCACAGAAATCCCACTAGCTTCAGAGACCTCCTTCCCTACTTACTGGTACAATATTCGACTACGAAGTGCGTGTTGACTCTTCTTTACAATTGTATTTAGAAATTGTTATTTCCTCTTACGAGTCTCTGATCATGTTACAATATGATGGTATTTTACATATACCAATTTTAACCAGTTCCGTCTCATTACAACGGTGAATGCTACGTGATCTTTTTACAGAAAACGTATACAATGAAAAATAAAAAGAAGTACTCAAACCATAGAACAATAATAATCTTTTTCTCCTCACATGCACGAGTTCCTTTTGGGTTCCTCCTTTTGTTACTAAAAAGGACAAAAAAAAAAGGAAATAAACATATAAACTAACTTACAAATGAACACTTAATCGGAAAAGGAATTACATGTGCTGAACTCTGACATCTATCTGTTCATCTGTTTAGTTCTAGTTTGTAAGCCTTTCTTCCTTATTCAAAATTAACCAACAAATATTTATAGAATATGAAACCCAACAATTATTAATAAAAGAAATTAATCAATTTCTTTACACATCTATTTACAATGTGACACCCTCTACTTGATTATTGTTCTACTCTTTATCTACAAAAGGTGGGTGGATGTATATATAATTACCATTAAAGGTCAATAACAAAGAACAAAAAATAAGTATACGGTTGAATACCGATATACAACATCCACTCTCTTTGTGAATTTTCAGATCATTCGTGGACAATATTAGTATAAAATTCAAAAGACGAATACAAATCTAGATATAAAAGGATATATACACATTTTAAAGAACTTTTTTCAATTAGGGACTCTTTTCATTTTGATATATACAATTTATTATTTTTCTATAATTTATGTTCTCTGCGAGCAACTTTACCTATCAGGCTACTAATACTCTTTTGATGCATTTGATTTAATTACTAATGCTGCAATGGCTATTAGCAATTTTTTTGAATCCGAGAATTTATCATTGGAGCAATTTTTAAGAAATGTATTACTTCTTTTCTTAAAACAACAAAATTAATAATAAGAAAACTCACTTGAAGTAAGAATGTTGACGTAATTCAATCAAATATTACTCAAAACAACAACAATAATAAAATATACTTGATTTAATCAAAACTGTCAAAAATCAATCAGAATAAAAGAATATGAAACCAGAATACATACCAATAATAAAATAAACTCTACTGTTGTTAATTCATTTTTTTTTGTTCGTTATTAGTATCTTCTTTTTATTTCTTATTGATTTGCCATTTTCAATCCAGAATAACTTTTAAAATTGTTAGAAGGATAAATAATAAAATTGATTTTATAAACTATAGTGACACTATGGCTGCCGCCCGTTATGAGTCAAAGACATTACAATAAAACAATTGCTGATTCCTTAAATATAACTTAAGAGAAAATATAACAAATTTTACCGTTAAGTATGAACCTAATGAAATGTTTACCTGCCTCCTGAATTTTGACACAATATCGTAAATTGTAAAGTACATTTTCTTTTACTATTCAGCATATTCATTTAAGGAGAATTAATATTTATGTTGTTTAATCATATTTCTTAACAGGTCTTTTACATAATATCACAATTTTTCTGATATTCGATGCAACAAAGTATCTATTAATTCAAGTTAGAAATAAAATAATAAATATATAACTTACAGCAATCTCCTGGTTCATACTTTATATGCGACACAGAGACAATTCATTTCACATATCTGATTGAGATAAGAAGATAAAGAATTAAAAATTTCGTTTTCTTAAGAATTAAATTGATTTCCACACTATACATCTGCTGAAATTTCATGTCAACAATTCTGCAAAATATTTTATATTTTTTTCTATTAAACGACAACTTCTCAAACAGAATATAACTGAACTTACTTGCAGTCTATTTTATTATTATATACATTTTCTCCTGAAAAATCCGTTGGTACCATGAATATCTAGTTGTCTGTTAAAAGACTAACTAATGACGTATATTAGTAAACTTCGTTCTGTATAAACATTCATTTTCATCTCTGCGAAAACAAATATCTGTTACTTACACTATTTACTATAAAAACAATAAACTGGAATGCAAACAATTTACTTCAATTTTCACACTGCACAAATATGTAATACGGAGTTGTATTTTGCAATTTTCATATATTCTTCAAATTTAAAGTAGTTTCTAAAACATTTCATATTATTGAAGAAATTTATTTAAATATGTTTACTCTAAGGATATTTTCAATCGATACTTTTATTTAAATTTAATTTGAGATACGTTCTTTCTATTTAAATTTAAAACTTCAATTTACTTTTTTTTTCCTTTGAATTTTACTGAGACAAAAAATAAACATTTAAATTTGTTTAAAAATCTAAACAACATTTATATCCAAGAATTGCAACTGTGTTTAGTCATTTTTCTTCAAACAATAAAATATACTTTGTTTACTTCTGTATCTCTATATATGTAAAATATATTCAACTATGGCCTATATTCTTTTCATAGTAAGCAAACATGAACTTCCTTGATTTACCAAAAATAATATTACCATTCGTATTATCCTCTTTTTATTTACGAGAATTCCCAGAGAGAATACGAGTCCTGTTTATATTTCAATATTCAAAACTTATATCCTATTTAGTTATGTTAACTAATGCTACCAATTGCCTTATTTATACTTAAATAAACACTGCGCCCTTCTCGTAAGAAGAAATAAACGCCTGAGGTTTCATTTATCTCGGGTAACCTCCAGCACTCTTTTCTCCATTCACAGGAATCAATACTATTTCTCAACTATATATAAACTCTTTATCAACTTTATTGTTTATCCTTCATTTACAATGAACTGAACAAGGACCACCCTCAAAATTTGCAAAAATATTTCGCAGCAACTTTAGCCAAAAATTTGTCAGAATTCGCAGCAGCCATCCCATGCAATAAATTTCGCACACGGGATTTGCAAAAGGAAATTGCTAAAGTTCACAATATTTTGCCAATTGATTTGAAGAAGCTAGATTCTGAAATTTAGTAAAGGTTTTGAAGTCATAAACACTCAAGGTTTAGTTTGATTCTTTAAATGACGAAAGATATTAAAGATTTATGCAAATAGAAGTCAGATGTATTCCTAGATCAAGCGCGAATTGGTAGTATTTGCAAGTAGTTGCAAATTTGTTTTTGCAAATAGGTTTTTGTTATTATTTGTTAAATAAAATTTATTGAAAAAAAAATCGTTTCTCGAAGTCCATTCAGAATTGGAAATATAAAGGTATCCTCACACTTAGACTAATAAGTCTTCTCTTTAGGAAACTTCAAGGATTGAGATCAGGAACCCGAGATGGCCAGCAGTAAAATAATTAAGTTTATTTTCAGGAAGGATGCTTGGTTATGTTATTTCTTTAGGAACGTCAGAAGACCTACCAAAAGCTCTACCAAAAGAATCTATTATACAGCTCTACCTCTGATCTACAGTAACCCTCCAAGATAAACAAAATAACTATTACACATAAAATGACACACGAAAAATAGTTACACTAGTTTCCAGAAGCCATTGATTTGGTTAACCGCAGTAAGTTCCCCCCCCCCCCCCCCCGCCCACCATTTTTTTGGACCACAAAAAAACCCCCCACCCCCCCCCTTCTACTTTTTACTTCGGTGGTTAGAATTTTCATTTTCTGTTTGGATTTCACGACATATTTACCATAACACTATGATAAGTGGTTCATTTTAAACGTAGTATGTAGTCCATTAAGTTTTATAGTTATTTACGTATCAGGTTTGCATAATTTTTAGTAATGTTAAGTATGAGTGGTATAGTGATATACACTTGTCTTTATTATTTTGTGGCTAGCTAGTAAGTTTTTACAGTTTTCCTTTGGGTTGCTTCGTGTTCTCTTCCACCTCCGTTTGTTATTTTATGATGGGTTACGGTATATTTTTTATTTCTTATGGACTACAGTTCTGTATTTTTGGGGCACCAGTGATTAATATTTGTTTCGTGGACAATGTTGTAATCTATAAAACTTGAAATCTTTCGGTTTGCGGCACCGTCAAATTTTAAATGCTTACTCTTGTTTTGTTTGTTGGGCACCCGTACAATATTGATTTTAGATAACGTTACTTTCAGTTGCGTGCTTTTATCTTTTGACCCCCACTTTATGTTTCTCCTCTACTGCTGTGAGTGCTTTAATTTCCAATACTTTACATTTCTTATTTTTTTTTAATCCGATCTAATTGTTATCGGTGAAATGAAGAATATAGCTGTAAGTCTCATATTTAAAGATTACTTTAGCTTATTCATTTAGTCAGAGTAACGCGTCCTACATTTTTACGAGACTGCATTTTGAGGTTGCATTTATTTTCATAGGACATCGATTGTTTGTATTATGGATTGTTCAAGTCGGATGTACACTTTCTTTTTTATCGTACCTATAAGACATTTTTCGTCTCTTGTACCCCTTCGACTTATAGCTTACGGTTTTAAGTCTTTTGACATATGTCAGACAACACGTCCTTATTTTTCGCAATTTACAAAATATTTTTCAGTACAATGGATCTCCGTTTCATGTGTATTATGCATTTCAGACACGTTACAGTTTCTTTTTCAGTTTCGCATGACTCTATTTAAAAATATTTCTCGTAGTTTATTTTGTAAATCCATATTATTTTTTTTCACGGCATTTATTGGAATAGGTTGTGAACCGCATTATTGTTTTTTCAGTGTTTTTGCACCTCGATTCGTTAACTTCCTTATATTCGAGGTTAAGTCTGATAATTTATTGGTCTTGTAAGGTAGTGTTGACTTTGTTATCAGCCACAGAGCATTAAAGGACAATGGCTACTGTCGAATGATACGCAGATGACTCCTATAAGGATGCACTTCGCTAGATTTTATTAATTAAAACGCTAAGAGCGAGATTGGTATTTTGAAACTCATTACATGGGTTTTCGTGTAATGATTTTTTTAGCGCGTACTTCGAAGCTTTGGATGTGTAGAGCTACTAATGGCTACCGCCTTTGTTTTAGGTTTACCTCCCTTCCCCACATTCGTTTCGTCGGAAACACATCAACAATATTGCCCTTGATTTCTTCCGTCCTGCATTTACTATTTCTTTTCGTTTTATACTTCACTACGAGATAGTTTCTTTAGTATCATTCAACGAGCCCTAATACATTATTTACTTTAAACAATATTTATTGTGCACTAGTATTTATTTATATCAGAATTGATTTTCATTGCATTGCTTGCAACGAGATTGTCTCTGCCTGACGTTTCATTTTTTTTTTCATTTTAACTGCTATCACCTCACACCGGAAACCGCAAGGTAACACATTCTTTAAGCTCCATTTAATATAACTTGGTTAGTAGTGTTTCCTGTAACTCTATAAATATGTATTGACTGCTTCCGTAATTTCATTTTCCTTCTTCGTGCTTATTGACGTCATGTTAGAATATTCCAAGCACTTGCTTTTCCTTGTGCAACACGACTACCTGAGTCGCAACTTTCTATTTCCATTCCGAATAACGGTATCGTACCTTGATTATCAGCCGAGGTTTCGATTTGTATCCAAAATGGATTTTTCGCCATCACTTCATTGGTAGTTTCTTGAAACTTATCGGACACATTCAGCTAGTTTGATTGTATGATTTTCGGGTATAGACTCAAACCCCCTTTTCACATTTTTCTTTCTCTGACTTCAGTTTTCGCTTTTATATCTATCTATATCTTTTACAAACACCATTGGTTGTCCCATGGTGTGGACTGCCCTGTAGTTTATTTTTTTTCTCGGACTCTTACATTCTATATTTACACTTTATTTTATTTTATTCTTACAAGTTCTTACCATCAATGACTCAGCGCCGTCTTCATGATTTTCCCCGTAGTATCCTCCAGATTTTTTTTATTCTCGCCTACACTAACTTCTTATCCGGCACATTCTTGTGTACACATGTTTTCGAACCACTTTTGAAGTTCATCAACAACCTCGTCCTCTCACATTTCAATACTATGTCACGGCACCCTCGTTACATTAGCGACTGATTTTTTTACTTCGCTTTTACCTTTGGCTTTCACTCTGTCAAGACGTTTTCCGTGTTATCTCTGTGCCCCCCGCCTCTTCAGTGTTTGTGGTTAGTTCTATTTGTAATCTCATTCCGCTCCGACTCGTATATTTAGTTCGATTTATTCACTATTACGTGCCATTGTTAGAATTGTTTCTCCGGTTTTGTTACATATTTTCGTTTATGAGTTCTATTACATTCTACACCTATTGACCGCCCAGCCTCTGTCCAGACTTTTCTGTGCCCCGACCGCATTATTTCTAAGCTTCAGGATTCTAAATATTTGTTTTAATCTGAAGGTCCATAGTGCCCCGACCAGTATTTTTATTAATAACGTCCATTATTACCCGCCCCCGTGTTCTTGTTTCATCCCCGTTTATGTAATATTAATGTTCACATCCGGACTGTTCGTTGTTTTGCCCTCAGGTTTACTCGACCCCCATGCTCTACGGCTTTACATTGGTGGTCTGTGTTCTAGTAACATTTTTCAGCATTTTTTTCTGGGAACTGGGATATCCTTACGACCTAGCCTAATTTTATTCCGTTGGCAAGAATCCCTCCTCCACTTTATTATCCCTCAAATATTTTACTCATAAACCTTACCTACGAATTGACATGAGAAATATGTAGCATCTCACGACTGGTAAATTTCAAAGCCAGGCATTTACTTGAGTTTCAACGGAAACTTGGACATCTGTTTCTTTCGACTCACGGTTCACAAAGCGCGCACCACATATTGACTTTACGTTAAAAAGCTTGAATGTAATTTTGGAAGCAAGAATGTCAAATAATTGAGGAATTATTTGGATAGATCGAAGCAGAAAACCATAAAATTCTACACTCACAGGACATCCTCAACCTGTATAGGTGTAGTGGTGAATTTGGTTTAGTTTTCTCTCACGGCGTGATATAGAGAGTTACACAAGTCTATCTTTTCGATGAAAACGCAATAATTAGAAATTTGGAAAAGTAAAAGTGAAAGCACAAGAAAGAATGAAAGAAAATAAAGAATTATGTTTATGTTAACTTAGGAAGAAGAAAGTTTATTTATGGGAATTAGCTCTATATTATAAAACATATAATATTTAATTTTTTGTTAGATGTTAAAAGATCTACGTTAATTATAGTATCAGGAGTAAAATCTTCAGTAGAAGCGAGTTTGGATTGGTATAATTATTATAGAGCTTATATTTTCATATAAGCGCCGGACCAAAAGTATAATATGAATCCATAGTGATTTAGTGACGAAACTCTGATATGAAAATATGGGATACCGCACGATGTTCAATGTTACAGTGAATTCAGTTAAGACATGGCAACGATACATACTCTTCTTTTTGAAGAATAAGAATTACACAATTCCTTGGAAAAATATATATGATACTCAACTCTTGTATAAGAAGAGTACGTTTTCAAAGACACTGCCTCATAATGGTACAGAATGTCTTTCTTTTCTTTTTGACTATTTTATTGTCCATTGTAATCATAGTTGTGAACCAATGAGCAAAGAGTTATAAAGGTTGAATATTGGTTTGGCCACGGTTTAAGCCTTGATCTCAGGAATGAGTCATAAATATAAACTTTTTCATTATAGATTATTAGGAATCTATTCTCAACCGATGATTAAATTCTCTTTGTTATAGCGAAATATAGAATAGAAAATTACAAAATGAAACAAGAACTGAAAGTTAATTAAATGAAGGAAGAAAGCTTTTGATATTCGAGCTTTTGATATTCAGTTGGGTCATCCTGATTTGAAATTTTGTCGTGGTGCTGCGAATGGGTTAATGCCTATTGACTTAGAAAATAAATTTGTTTTCGCGAATTCAACTCGTATGTTGAGAGAACGTCTAGGTAAATCCTTTTGGAAAAGCGACAATGGTATAGATGTATTTGATATGCTTTTTTGCATAGAAGAAATAGTTAAAACTTGCGGAATTACAATTAGGATAGTATTGAGTGAGCTGTTAAGTCGAACGAAGGGGGCTTTATTTCAGTACGTCTTGTATTGTAATAATCGATTAACTTGGCAACAAACAAAGATTTTGTTAAGAGATAGGTTTATTACTAATGTCTTGAAGCAAGAGTTAATTGGGAAAAGAATTTTTCGAAAAATGTATTACAATGAAAATGTTTTTCAATATATTGATTCTGTTTGTTTAACTGCGTCGGTTCAGGGATATGTTGATACAGAATCACAATTAATTGAAATTCTTTTGAATGGAATGGATCCTGTTTTCGTTTTTAATAGTTTTAGGAATCGTTTGCCGAATTTTATTATTGAAATGAAGAATCAGTTAAATGAGTTTGAAAGATACAAACGCGAAAAGGCTGATTATTTTTAAAATGAGGGAAATAGTAATTTTAGGAAAATTTATATAAACAAAAGCAAGCTTTGTTGTCGAAAGAGAATTCAGTTTCCAAAAATGATTGCGATGAAAAGCGAAAAGATGTTAAAGAGAAAGGAAAGATGAATTGTAAACGGGTCAACAAGGTTGATGTTTTGGGTTCTGATTCGCCTCACCCAATCATTCCGTCTTTTCTCGAAAATAGTATTGCTGCGTTTGTGAAGGGACGAATCATGGACGAACGTCATTATGTTTGCATAGATTCGGGATGTACACTAAACTTAGTGGCAAAACTGTTTGTGGACGAACATGAGTGTTTGCTAGTTAAAACAGAATGTGAACCAATGAAAATTAAATCGGCATTAGGTGAAATTAGTAAGTCGAACAGTAAAACCAGATTGAAAGTAGCCATAGCTGGGGAATTGGTGTTTGTGGAGTTCAGGATTGCGGACAATCTTTCATGTGAATGCGTATTAGGAATTCCTTATTTAACTTATGGAAGGAGTCTTGGACTTTAAACGAGAATTATTGTGTTTACGGAACGGAATGAAAAGAATACAACTTAGATGGTTTGATGAATCGGCGATGTCTGATTTGAGATATATTCGCGTCTCGAGCCAAAGACAATGTAGTGTAATCTTCAGAGTATTGAATAATCGGAAAAAGTCTGCTATTTTAGTAAATTCACCCGATACGGATGCGAATAAAACTATGTTTTATCGAGCAAAGATGATATTAATTTTGAAAACGATTTCCTAATTTAAGTGAGTTAAGGAAATATTGGAGTGCAGAGGGTTTGGGTCGAGAAGAATCGAAGGCGAAAGTAGATCCGAAATTAGATGAAAGGCAGTAAGACTAAAGTTCCCGATGTTAATGGAGTAGATTCAATGGTGGTTAATGTTGGAAATAGTCAACCAGAACTATGGGGCGGTGATCAGAAAGTGGATGTACCTAAGCCTAAGAGGAAGAAGAGTCGAGCCTTGAAACGAAAGAAGTTGGTAGTTACTAAGGGAGGTGAAGATTTAGAAACTCTGAACTCACAATGTGATGATTGGTCAAGGGATTTTGATGAAGAACATGCTAGTAGATTCTATAATGTTTTAAACGTTATGAATTCGAGAATTACAAGTGACAAAAAGGAGTCGCAATGTGATGCTGATGAGACACATAATTTCGAAGAAATTTCGTTGTGCGCGGAAGAATCGATGGAAGCGAATGATTGGGGGGTGATCGATCCTGATGCTAAATTTTTCGTTGATTCGATTATGAAAGAATATAGTGATGTCATTACGAATAAGGTCGGATGTTTAAAAGATTTCAAATGTAAAATTTATTTACATGATCAAACACCATTTAGGGCCAAACCATTTCCTATTTCTAAAGATAAAAGATAAATTTTTAATAAAGTTTTAGATGAATTAATCATTCAAGATATAATAGAAGAAAGTGATCATTCAGATTTCATTTCGAATTGCTTTCTGGTAAAAAACGAGATTGTTCTCACATAATAGTTGGTAATTATGTGCATTTGAATTCAGTGATTTCTGATTATAGTTATCCTTCACCTAATACGGAGGAATGTTTGGCTAATTTGTCTGGATGTACCTGGTTTTCCAAAGTTGATGTAAAAAAAGGCATATAATGAAATTGTTTTAGATGAAGATAGTAGGGATTACACGACAATTGTTACTCCTAGGGGGAGTTATAGATTTAAAAGAATGCCGATAGGGATTAAAACAGGAATTAGCGTTTTGGCCAAAATCATGGAAGTTTTGTTTGGTGACTTAGCTGAATATGGAGTGCGAACATGCTTTGATATTTTGACCGCCAATAATGATAAAAGGGCTCACTAAAATGCTGTTAAATTGGTTTTGGAAAGAATTCGAAATAGTGGGATGACTACATCTCCAAATAAAGTAGAATTATGCAAAAATAGAATAAAATATCTGGGTTTTGAGGTAAATGGTTCAGAAATGAAAATAGACAGGGAAAGAGTACGAGATATTGTAAATCTACCTCCACCTCGAAACCGAAAGGGTTTATTAAGAATATGTGGTATATATAATTTTTATTGAAAGTCTATGCCAGAATTGCAATTAATAATGGGTCCGATAAATGAATTAAGGTCAACGAAATGTCCTTTTGTTTGGGGTTTAAGTCAAATGAAATGTTATCAAGAAATGAAACAATTATTCATTGATAATGTTGTTCTGAAGTTACCAGATCTGCGTGAATAATTTGTAGTTCATGTCGATGGATCACGTAAGGGGATTGCAGGTGTATTGTCTCAGAAAGATCAAAAGGGAGATCTGAGGCAGCAATGGAATTTTAAGGCTTCTACATAAAACTGCTATTGGGAAATTACCGTTTAACATGTCACTTCCTGAGCTAATATTGGTAAATCTCCATTTAACATGTTATTACCGCCACTAATCCCCTCTAGCGGTTATATTTTGAAACTATTCAATTATTTACAACCATCTATTGATGTTATTGTTAACTACCTGCATCATCATGTAAATTGCCACCACTACTCCCCTCCAGCGGTTATATTTTGAAACTATTTAATTATTTACTGCCATCTACCGCTGTAATTATTAACTATCTGCATCATTATTAAGCAGCCGCTTTGCATCAGGTGAATACCGTAATGGTATATTTAACATGAGACATACTCGTGTAAATTTGTTACTGCCACGATAAACTTGTTTATTGCTGTAAAAAAAACGGTGAAGTTTTAAAAATAATATCAAATTGTGTTATTAGCTTTTTCCCTCTTGAAATTGTAAATCCATATTGATATGAATTTGCTTTGCCTTTCCCTTCATTGCATGTGTAACACCGGAAGTTTCTATCAATGTGAATGTCATGTGAAAATCATATTATGTGTGGGTGTATTAAAGATTCTCAGTTGCACATTTTTGATCTCTCTCTAATTTTTTGTATCTGTGATATCCATGAAAGAGTGAATTGTAGTTTTACATGCAATGTAACAAAGTTTTTTGTTTCTCTCCTGAAAACTCTAACTTGCAGAAAACATGTTCACTAAAATTGTTCTATCACTCTTTCGTTTTTTACATTAAATGCATGAAGTTTGAGCTATAAGTATTACTGTACAATAAGTTTTTTCGGGGACTGTTTCTTCAAAATCCATTATAATTTTAATATTGGTTCGTTCGTTAATAACAACTTGTTTGCGTTTACTTGTATTAATTACATACATTGGACGATTTTCTATAGACTCTTTTGGAGAATAAAGCATATCAGTATTTTTCTGTGTTACATATTTAAAAGCAGTGTAACTATCATACATTTTAAGATAATCTGCTTTTGTAATATCCAGGTTTAAGTTCTCACGAGGGAAGATTTCGTTACGAGCATTTTTTAAATAAATATTCTTAATCTTACATGTATCAAACTTACTAGCGTCTTTCTCCTGAGTATTATAATCACGATTAGTTTGGAAAAGAACTATTACAAAATCAGGCATATCGAACTGTAGTGAGTTAAACTGTGTTGTTACATCAAATTCGAAATAAGAACCTGAAACATGTCGTTGAATACTTTGATACGTGAGAAATTCAATTGGTATTTGAGGTTGCCGAAGTATATCAGGTTTTAATTTCATCGAATAATTTTTCTCCTATTCGATAATTGGCATTCTAAGCTCCATTGAAGTAATAACTAATTTAGCAGCATGAGCTAATGTAGCATCATCTAGAGTACCATCTGCTTTCTTTGTTTTCCAGCGATAAAATAAAACATCATTATTTGCACTTCTTTTAACTGTTATTCGAAGCCCGCTCTTCCACATAATTTCCTTATAATCACTAAAGAAACCAAACAGCAAATGTAATGGAAACAACACTGTATTCTCTTTCCGTGGAAGTTTCGCATCAGTTATTAATCCACCTGACTTAAAATATTCGAGCTCAGGCTTTGATAATCGACATGTGGCAATAGCAGTTGAATTCCTGGATAATCTATTCTATCAATAACAGTACCATGTTTGCGTACCTCTACCTGCGAAAACAAATATGGAACAAAATTATCTATTAATTTAATATTTGACCCTGAAGTAAAGGTTCCTCCAGCATCTCTTCCAATAACTTCATATTTGATGTTTAAATCACTGTAGTGTGGGTGCACAAACCCATCGCCTTAAGTGATGTCAAATTCTAAATCTTTGTTTGCTTCATTCAAGTTATTAAATTTACGACGATTCAGTGGGAAAGATTGATACTCATAGCTTTCAATAAATTCCATCTTTAAAAAAGACTATATTATATTTAACTTTGTTTCTTTTCGCTATCATTCTTGCTATAA